>QNGE01003723.1:62877-77060 GCA_008508345.1 Paragonimus westermani | reverse complement strand
GGCAGCAAGTGCCAAGAAACATGGTGGAACAGATTTGCCTCCAGGCTGCCCGTACGGAAGTGTCGTGTATAAATGTTTACACTGTATTCTTCGGACGGTAGCCGTCGTACAGTAATATATCAGTAAAAATTTTATGACATCAACTTTTAGATTCGCCGATTATGGTTGCAAGGCCTCTTGGGTAGTTAACTAACGTAGTTGGGCATATCGGATTTAGAATGCAAAACCAGAACACTCGCATGACTTCCAAGTTGAACGGCCTGGCATATATCCCAGAAATAGACGTCTGTCGATGGGGGATGAGCGCTGTGACTGAGATGATGCAGAAATTTAAAAGTATTCTTGAAATGAAGTTGTACTTTAAAATAAAGTTCGGGATTAAGATGCATTCAAACGACGTACGCAATCTACGTAAAAGGGCAGGGTGAGGCTGATTATCGGAAAGAGCTCGTTAAATTACGCGATATGCTGAAAACAGAAGGACAGTATTGCTTGCTATTAGGGGAGAAGTGCTCACGATTTGCATTCTCCGTTCCCAAAGGTTCATTCCAACTGTGTCCTAAATTTATCGACGTCGTTTTGACGGACGCCACTCACCAGTTTAACTACAACGGCTTCATACCGTGGCACGCCATGTTGGAAGATGTAGCTGGCGCAGGTGTGAGGATTTTTACATACCGATGCCTAATGAAACGACGGCCAGTTACCGGATAGTTTTACAACGTGTGCCGAAAATGCTACCCTGCAATTCAGCAGTGAAAACCTGCGTTGTTGTTCGTTCGCCTGCCCAGTGGCGAGCAATTCACGAAGTTTACCCCAGGTGTGCCACGGAACTTTGCCGCGTTCATTTAATGAATGATGTATCCCGGCGTTGTCGTCACTTAATGGGCTTAGACACGTATCAAAGAAACCGCGTATACCAGTGGACACGTAACATGGTATACACACGGAACGTCTCACAGTTTAACAGGTCACTGCAGGCAACCAAGTCTGTAAGCCCGAAAGCCTTTTGAATACCTGTGTAAGACAAGGCTTGTCTGAAAATCGGGGTGGGTCTCTCATTTGCTAACAGAGACCGTTCTCCTCGGTAACTTTACAACCATCCGGGTGGAGAACGAGAATAGGCACATTGAAAGTGCTGCGTATTAGCGTTCAACTGTGTATGCGTTAATAAAACATACTGTTGAACGTTCAAAGAGTATGTTTTCCGATCGACTGTGCGCTGCGCGCATAGAACGCATGAAGTTGTAAAAACCACATGTGGGATATGAAAATCCCTCTGCTCTTATGAAACCTCCATCAGAATTTGGAAGATGTGTTTTTCTCAAGCATTTCGATAGTATTCAGATAAAGGAGGTAATTTGCGAGAAAGGAATGTGGAATGTTTGACGAGCAAAACTTTGAAAGTTTCACGTTGCCGTCGGTGAAATAGTAGATGTGAATGCAGCTCCTTTTCGCAATGGTTGATGCCGTGTATCCATCATTCGTGTGCCGACTACTACACATCGGACGTCGACTTCACCTGCCTGGACTGTGAGACAACTCAGCAGTCAACGTGACCCACGATAACAGCCCCACTATTAATCCCGGATGTCTGGTGGTTGTTCGAGCTACGCTTGGTTATCTCGCAACGTCTATCGATATGCTGGATCCACGCTATTTGGCCTGTGAGTAACGAGCGTCTATAAATTCTCAGCCCGTCGAGCAACCAATTCGGATCCAAAAAGGAAGACGGTCGTATTGGCGAGTTTCTTATTAATAAGGTGCTAATGTTTAAAAACAATACGATAAACCAAATCTTGGAAGACAACAACGAGCATTGATATTGAATCCACCAAATATACATATTCCAAAGCTAACTGTTCGCGTAAACGTGACAAATTACAACAGTCACGTAGTGGCGGAGCGGCCAGGCGAAAATGAAACCAGGGCACATATAAACAAAGGTACGGCAAGGGGAAGTATGAAGTAAAAACTACGCGAAAACAAGCTTTACAAGCAAACGGTATCAAGATTTAACAATACATAATGACCAGCATACATTTAAGAATTCATTTGTCACGCGCGTAACTTGAGCGGTAGTGTCAGATTGTAAGAAAAGCTCGTAATCGGTATAAAGAATTCCAACGTAAGATGACGAATCAATGAGAAGGGAATAAATAGAGCGGGGAACCCAACACCAACATTTTATTAACACACAACAATCAAACGCACGCAAACAGCTACTTCAACACCCACCGTCCTTCTCAGGACAAGCTGGAATGATCCAACGGCTCTGTCCAGGGTCTTTCACAGCTTGAGTTTTATCCCGAGCCCTGCTCACTCATTGTTAACATGCGCACGATTGTCCACTGAAGGCAGACGATGAGGGTCACTGAGTCTCATTTCAGTGACATCCTCCTGGGTCCTTAGCCGACTGACACTAGGATGTTCCGTGGACGGGCGATTAGGGCCATTGAGTCTCATTCCAGTTGAAACCCATGTATATACACGTGTAAATGTGTACATTTACGGATATGCATATATGTTCACGTGTATCCATATACGTTTACATATGTATATGAATATATATACATGTATACATATGTTTAACCTTATAGACGTTCGTTCGGATATATGTATAAACATACATATATATGTATGTATATGCACATGTATATGTATATATATGTGCCCTGACCCTTTCTGCTACCTTGGCGTGGTGGTCAGGCTTGCGTGTTGTTTTGATCCGGAGGGCTGTGCTAACTCTGACTTCGGTCCTTGCGGGTTCAACCTTGTCAGATTGGCCAAGGGGAGGCGGCCAGACAAAAAGCAAATGCGTGAGTGGCTGTGGTCTTCTACACATTCTTTTCTTTGGCTTTGTTGGTGTGTTGTATGATGAATGGTCTGCCTGGCTTTTCATAGTTCAATGAGAACCCTGTTTCTCAAACGCATCCTCCTTGAGATGCACTAACCTGCACTCCTTTACTGCACTGCTTCTTGTATTAAACTTCACAAATCTTTCTTCCTAGTCTAGATCTCGTCATTGCAGCCTCTGTTTGTTTGGTTTCCGAGAGATAAGAGTTTTCCTTCCTTATTAGCCAATCAACTGGCCAACCAGCATCGGCCGGCTGGACACAAGGGCCAAACTGGCACACCTCCCGGTCTTATCCCTTCGGGTTTACACTGAATATGTGGTGTGTTGGTGGAACTGCAATTGGTGCAGCGCAAGCCAGTTGCAGTGATGGATGAGCGCAGACGTTCTTTGGCTTCGGTCACCGTGACATGCTAATCCGAATCGAATGCCGCCAACCATATATATGTACATAAGAGAATGCATAAACTTATGTACATATATGCACATATATTTATATATTCTCATATACATATTTATATACATGTTATATATATTTGTACATATATATGTATACATATGTATATATACATGTATGTAAACCGCTGTGGAAATGAATATATATATATATATGTTTCCGCAACTGCACACATATATACATCTATATACATATATATATGCATATGTACATATATATGCATATGGTATTATATATATATTTGTTTATGTAAGCACATATATATGGAATTATATATACATATGTATATGTATATAAGTACGTATATATGCAAAATGAAATACACATAATTATGTATGCATATATATACATGATGTAAACTTTCGTACAGATGTTTACATATATATATATGTGCACATGTATATACATGTGTACATCTGTATCGACGTTTTTCTTATAGATATATATATATATGCATACATATGTCTACATACGTGCATTTATATGTATATCTATTTACACAGATATGTATTCTTATATACATAAATATATATATAATTCCTTATATATACATATATGATTATGTTCATCAGGGTCTACACACATATATATATGCATATACCTATGTATGTAGCCACTATAATGAATGATATTTTGATAGTCGCATTTATGTGTACATTTTTATGATTTTGGTCTTGTACCTACTTTTGTTTTAGTCAAGCTACCCATTTTGTAACATCCAACCCGTGGCTAAAAACACAACTCGCTCCGTGCCTCGACAGCTTGACGTGTCTCTCTGAACTCTCTATTTTCCAGGGTCGGTAATAATATACGAAGTCAACGCGTTGATACCTGGCTTTTCACTGTCGATCGATTGTTGATAGTGATAACTGATAGGATTTTATTTTGTTGAATCAGTTCCAACATGTATACATACACGTATATATGTACATATACGTATATGGAAACATATATGTGTACATATATAGACCTACTTTTTTGTCATATTATTCCTATATATAAGTCACCACATGCTTTCACATCTCCGCAGATATTTCCCTGTACACCTTAGGTATTTCTTGTATATATGGTCTACATATAAATAGCACACTTGTATATATTACATATATGCCTGATACAGGCGTTTGCTTAGGCAACCAACAAGAAAATTCGGCTTTAACGTCACTCAGTGTATTATTGGGCGGTTCAAATTGTTTTTCCCTGGTATGAAAGGACACCGGCTCCCATAACGAGGCGTAATCGTCATTCCGATTTCAAATTTGCGCCACCACTTTTTTCAAGCATTCAGAACAATTTTTACTGCGAGAGGCCACCCACGGGAATTGACAGTCACATCAGGAATTTAAATATCATTTCGCGTCACAAGAGTTCAGGAAGTACGGCGAAAAGCAAAGGATCTGCCAAGCGATTTTGAGAGCTTGTGCCAACTGGTGCAACGCAGCTTTAGCCGTGCTTTTGGCGCTATTTTGGGTCTAGGTTGTGCAAGTCGTCTTGATATCTTACTGAGCTCTTTGTTCACGCTTGTTTCTGTCGCCTGTTTTTCAGAAGAATATCGATGGAACCCTTACTACAGATGAACACGGTGTCTCCACATTGCACAAAATGGTTTTGATAGCTTGAAGGTTACGGGAAACCAGAACGTCCGGCTTGCTTCTTGCACTACGCCGGGGATCGAGAAAAGAACCTCAAGTTACTCCATTTCACAAAATTATTGGCGGCTCATGGTTTCTAAATGACCACAATTGTTTAAACTCCTGGTGTAATTTATATCCCAAGGTCTTCCAGTTCAGTTGCTGAAAGTGTTCATCTTGATATGCGAAAGACATAACCACGAGATGTTAGCAAGGTGAATGGCAGACTTCAATGAAATCTCAACAAAATGTGTCGGACGATGTTATTTTTTAAAATTATTAGGCGGATATAGTGTATTCACATATTATAGAACTCGAATAACATCCTTCCGTTGAATTAAGGAAGACAACGTGATTTTCTCTTCCGAGATATTCGTAGGAGCACGACCATCCTCTGGTTGATCCCTTATCGTTTCCTGGGTGTTCTTCGGAGACAACTGGCGAACACGCAAGGAACGGTGAACGTGAAACTGTACGCAGTCCCATTAATCGATTTCATCACATGTCGCACAAGCCATGCTTGCCCGCGGAGCTCGATTGTGTTAAACAGAAACCTATTCCCACACATTGCGCACGACGCATGGCACAGTTTCCCGGGAAAATGGGTAGGGCGCATGGACGTAAACCTGTTATACTGAACAAAAAGTTTACATCAACATGAGCACCACGTTGAACAGCACAGCCTGGAAATCACAATCTGAAAGGTTTGCAATCGCGCTGAGCTTTTTGTTCTCACCGTGGCTTTCAAATCCAGTTTTGAGTGATTACCGTAAAGTCCGCGTGAGATACGCCGGGATGTGCAATTTTCTTAACGGATTCTGCATCAGAAAATTCATAGTCTGTTGTAATTGCACACTCCGGCCATGGCTGCGGTCGGGGATGAAGAGGCGGTCAACATACGGTTGTTGACTTCTCTCCAGTTGAAGCTTTCTTCTGTATTGTTAATCAGTACTGCTCTTACTACAATACGGGTGCGTTTATCTACCGCTGTGCCACTAACGCTGATGAGAAAGTTCACCTTAACGTTATGAATCAAAAAACACGGAACATACCAGCTGCTTGTAGACTTCAACACCCTCTAGTTTTGTGCTCAGTAGCTGCAACTCCTCTACGGTTTGCTTTGATCAACGTACCGGGAGCAGTGGGTTGTTGATGGACTAGCAGTTGCATGTTGGAATTGCTGCCCATTCACCTCCAACCGTAAGGCGTGCAAGTCCACGCGCGTTACACTTGATGAAGAAAGTTAATACGTGTTGTAACAATCTACTCTTTGACTGGTTTCGCGATTCCGTTTGTACAGGCTGTATCATTAAGTGCCTTTGGTGACCCAATGATGGCAGAGCCATTTACTACTCACATTAAATCCTACCACCCATACACCCCGAAGTTACAGGATCGGAGAATTTGGGCGGGTTTTCAACTGGCCCCACCGCCTACCGTTTAAGAGGTGTCACTGAGAAGAACATATCCTCCACTTGAAGTGGTAGTGGGACAAGACGTTGGTTTACACTTCTCATGGATTGCGTAGGTGGAGCTCGAACTGACGATTGGTTGTTTTCAAGTGTTGCACAATGTGAGTTCATCCTACCTTTTGCATTTGACACCATGAAACATTATATCCGTAGCGTCAGACGACGGATTGCCCCACAACCGCTCAAGGATCCGCTTGAGTTCACATGTCAGTCGCAAGTCCTCCGGGAAATGGGATCAAAATCGAAATTGTAGAGCACTGAGCAGGTGAGCGCGGTCATATCACCCCCAAAAACAACCTGTGGTACATCATGGATTTCAGTCTGAACCAAAGTGGTCATCTCGGCGGCGTTATCAACGGGCTATGCACAATTCCCACGTATTAATAATCAGATTCAACAACGTGACATGTCTGGAAAAATATTGTTGATTTAAGGAAGTGTTACGTAAATGGTAATAAAAACGGTACGACACTAATTAAAACTTATTTTTTCGAAACTCCTTCAAATATGCATGTTTGAGTAGTATATGAAGCTGTCTTCAAATAGCGACGTCTGCATTTTGCATCGAATGCTTTTGCGGTCCACCACACAGGTGTACACGTGGGACCACTAGGGAATGTACAGTCTAGCTAACTGGCCCATCTTGTCGCAATACGTAACAAAGCTCTAAATGTGGGTCTGTCTTCCGGCCACAGCGTTTGTTGGGGCGAGCAATCCATCCACAAACACCGCGCTGTTGCACTTGACATCACTGCAACTAAAGCTTTCGTGTATGAACTGACACTTTCTGATCAACACCAATGAAATGAGTGTCTCTCATATATCATCAAATATTCTATTGTCGCTTGACACATTTATGTGCATACTCTGCACTGCGACTCAAATAATTTGTGAGACGGGCATATGTGAAGATTGCACGAACTCACGTAAAGACATCCCGTTTGCCTCACATTTGAGACGGACTGAGAGGCCAACAATCTATACAGACTAACGTCTGTACACTGATGGCTGGCACACTGGGAGTCGACCACATGCTCGGACTCATCGTACAGACCAATGAACTGAACCAACATTATCTGAAACATTGATCCCATATAATTCACATCGTGAACACAACTTTGGACAGAAGGTTAGGCGAATAGAAAATAAAAAATTAGGAAGTGTTCGTATGTTTTATCACTCACTATTCTCTTTAGCACCAAAACACCGAGGTACAACAGAGATTGACGAAATCTCGTTGCCTCTCAGCGGTCGCAGCTTACCACGTTTCAGAATTTCTTAGGGAACTCCATAGGTATTCTACCTTCAAGGTTCAGTGTTCTACTGTTTACCTGCTTCATGTGGGATGTACCAAAACGAATTCTGTTTTCTGTTGTACCTGCTCCTCGTAGGCTCATCATGCTCTTTATCATTCGCAGGCATCCAAAGTACATGTAATGAAGCTGAAAACGTTTTGTCATATCGTAGTGTAACCTCTGGAAAGAGAGCTTACCAATCTTATGTTCCCGTTGGCGTTGAGATCTCGAGTCGATGTTTATCAGTAAGTGGCAACTGAGTGGCAACGACACCATTTTTCGGTTAACGTACAATTCCGGTGCTGTTTTTCATAACAGTATTAACCGGTATGTTTTCACCTGACAAACGTAAGCTAATGCTGGTGCCTCACCAGGCATGTGATTCAAAACCACTTACACACAACGGTTTCAGGTTGGAGGCACTAAACCACATTTCATAAGAACCAACCAGCACTCAATTAGGCCATCTAGATTTTCCACGGCATCAATGGGTCTGGGAAGGTCACAGAATAATATCACGAGGGACGCATGTTAGATGATCAGACAACCTCTGCAAGATGGGCCATGACTGTAAGCGTGAACTGCTGATTAGGGTTCCGCCGTCTATGCGCAGGGGAAACCGGATAAGTCTCAAGTATTTCGTCCGTCCCCTACATGCAGCCTGGCACATGCAATCATTCATACCGAAGTGAGCACATTCCCCACCCTCGATAAACTTTGAGGCACACCCACGTGGCGTCTCCAACGGAGAACTTGCACCCAACGGCAACTCGGTCACCACATCTCTCAAGTGACTGCGCACAATGCCGACCGCTGTAAAGACGGGCGCACCTCAACGGTAATCATACACGCAAGTTCTGTGCTGGTATTGGCGACGTCATTTTCCAGCACTGGCACGACCATAATATTTAGTTGCACTGTTGCTAACCTGAATCCTGCACAATTGTGATGTTTAGTGCCATCACTGCTGGTGTGGTCGTTGAACCTGAAAACTGCAGAATGGAATCAACAAACTTTACATCTGTACACACAATCCTCCTTAATCTCGCCTTGAAATAGAGAATCGTTTCAAATGGACTTTCGCCAAAATTCTTTGGTAAATATCACAACAGTTTATTACCCGATTAAATTTGCAAAATGAGATAATCGCCTGGGTGTTCTTTACAACAGTAGTCGTTGGTGTCCTAGGGTGGTCTCCAGGACGTTACTGACGAGCGCAGGAAACAAAATGGCTGTGACTATGCGCCTGGCGCCCTCAAAATTATTCCGAGGTGTTCTGATTAAACAATGCTGACAAGAGCGACATAGGTCCATTAACACGTTTCACATAGGGAAACGGTTCGGCTTTATCATACGTTGTGCCTGTTAAATGGTTCACGGAAATAATATCCACCACATATCGGTGAGTGTATTGACGCTAGAGTTACTTATCACCAAGAGGTAATGACGTCAATAAAAACATATATAACACGTAATTATCAGTGTGACATATATAAACGAATAATGAGCTAGATAACCAAGTGTTTGAACTTATCACAATCCTGCTAGTTCTGTACACATGATTGTTGAAGATCGCTGCTTGAATATGCGGAGACTTGTGGGGGAGCTTCAAAGAGCAGGGTTGATGTCAGTTTAATTCTTGACTCGTAATTCCTTTGCTGTGTGAGTCAGTACGAGCTTCGGAGCCCAAATCCTTTCGATGCCACTGTGTACCACTTAATTCATGTCCTCCAGTACAGGCGCGACGCTGTTGTGTTAGGTGTCTCAAACCTCCACTTGTTTTTACATGTCGGAGGGCCTGGCGGCTTTTGGTTTGACCGTGAACGTGACCAATGTCAGGTCCACCAAGAGTGAGATAATTTGTGCGTGTGTGAATGGGGAGTGGGTGAGAGGTGATTTTACAGGCACCTGTGGTGTTAACATGATTGAGATGGTCCACCGTGCCAGGAGCATCACAAATGAATACGTCTGTCTCACGAGGTCACTTTGTGTTTCGGATTGTAGGGTGAAAAGGTCGCGGCACATCGGACCACGCTGAGGTACCGCATACGAAGTGTCGATGCTGTAATTAGCGCGGACAAACGGAATGTGTCAGTTGTAAATGTCCTGTCCAAAGTGACACTTACAAATACTATCCCTAGGGAAATTGCTGTTGGAAACTCGCGAAAATCTGGTTTTGGTTGTACGGAACAAGCGTTGTAGTGTTCGGTTGGTGAAATATGTAACTCTGTCAACTACCTGTGCTGTATTGCGATTTACTCATAATATAACCTTGCAAACAGAAACTACGAGCACAAATCCTTTTTCCGCTATGTTTTTCAACCGGATATTCAGGGGGTCATCGCAGTGGGAAAAGACTCGCGTTCACATCAACAGCGTGAATCACTACGCTTTTTCGACCAATCGCGCAGGGAGATTGTGCGGATGAAAACGGAAGCAGTGCGATGCGCGTTGAAATAGATTATTCTCGCTAGTATTTCCACGGATTACCAGGCCGGTGGAAACCATACGTACAATGAATAGATGTAGCACACGTTGAGGGTGGAGATTCGCGCAAGGAAAAAAGCAGAATGGTAAGCCTCAACAAGGTCGAAAGAATATGCCTCATTAAGGCTCACGGGCGATCATTTAGCAGAAGAAAAACAATGACATCGTGATATAAAAGCCCCAAATAATTGTGGTGACCGATGGGTTGACTAGTATTTCCGATTCATGTAAGTTTGGCTGCAAATGTTTCTGTGTATACCCATAATATGAACTTCCAAGAAGTCTTGCTATAACTTCCCTCGTCCAGGCAGCGTCCATCCAGACGCTGCTGATGACGGCATCAACTTTGTCGTCGTGAGCCCTATTTTGAACGACGCATCAAAGTTTTATTCCGTCCATACATAAGAACTGGAAGCTTTTCGTCGGCGGAGGTAACGTTGTTCGCGTCATCGGAAGTAAAGTTCCGGAACACCTATCAACCGTCCATGCTTATTACTGTTTTGTTGAGTGGGTACACCGGGATAAAGCACACGGTATACCTGATCGTTGACGCCGTTTACTCAAAATATAAACAACAGACGACGGGATGTCACGCATCCAAGAGTCAGCATTAGTCTCAAAACGCTTACAATACGGAATGGATTGGTGAGCGTCAACACTGTCAACGTCCGCAATAAGGTGAGGCAATTTGTGTGCCATAACTGCATTACTGGGGCTAACAGTCGATGGAAATGAACCGTTGAGGGGCAACTTCCGTCTTGCGCGTCCGATGTCATAGCTTTCAACAAGCAGCGCTGATCAGTTTCAATCACATTGACCGTAGTACGCTCTTCTTCCCACCTGCGGTATAACTGAGCTGCCGGATTACACGGGGAGCGTAGTCTACGTTTGACATGGTGAATGGATGACTCGAAAGGAAAGGTTGAAAAACTGTCAGCTTCGCTGTGATGTCCAACCTCGTCCGTTGAATGTACGAGTGAATGCACAATGCATGTCATTTCCCCTGCCACACATGTCTGAGAGAACTTGTGGAGGAATTTACGCAGGAACCAATTCCCATACTCAAGTAAGGGTCTAGAGAAAACAGGATGAGCATGGGCATGAATGCACATGGATAAGTCCAGAAAGTTTGAGTAGGTCTTGTGAGATATGGTTCTCTTCAACACTTACGACCCGACGTACAGAGGAAAATGTCTAAATTCACAAACTTTCCAGTTTCTGAACCCTAACCACCCTCAACACATCCTTGAGAGGTCCTCTCCAAGTACATGGGAGCATGCGATTTTGCGTGACTTTGCGTTTCCGAAGGTGTTCACCTTCAAACTTACGCCTTTGTTACCAGGGACACCTAGCCACAATGACACAGGCTTCCGTACTACACCAGGCCAGACGGAGTGCGTGTAGTCGTACGAAATACGATGTACGGACGGAGATTCTCTGCGCTTCCTGATACTTTGGAAAGATTCGTCCGTAAGATTGAGGAGGTCTGTTAAAACATACGCAACCCTGTGCTCAATGTAGACACCCTTTTTGCATACAGCTTCAGCTGGCGCACACAGTATGCTCCGACCTCCACCGTACACAAGTTCTAGTTGATGATTCTTGAGTAGTGCTGTTGACGCACACCTTACTTCCAGACCACAAGCTACCGTTGATAACCCCGTGTAATCTCAACTTAGACAGCTCGACGACCAAGCCGAATACACGGTTGTTCACACATCACGGTTTGCTACGAGCAAAAGCGTCAACGACGAAATAGATGGTTTTCACGGGCCTAACTAGCCTAAAAAGTGCGGGCCACAACTGCAGCTCCGACCAATCGATGGGTCTAACAACGGCAACGTGCGGCTGGATGGCTGCTTCATTAGTGGTCATCGATGATGCTTCATATGGCAAGCGTAACAGGGCAGCCTGCAAACAAAAATGAGCATACCTCCCCTAGAGAATCGGTTTCAAAGGAAAGTCACAAAGTGCAATCTGAAAAGAACGAACGGTGAGTGGTCATAACCCCCACGAACGATTGATTGTTCACAACAGCGCTATAGCCGCTCTCCTGAAAATCCCATATCCTGACAACCATTCTTCCAAACCTTATACCACGCAGGGCAGCGTTCCAAATTCCCCCGAGTCACATGCAGCTGACCAACTGCCAGTACCTGTTTCCTTGTAAACAGCGTCATCTGAAGAGTGAACATAACGCGTGGTGAATCATACCGTTTCTCGGTACTGTTCCGAAAATGCCACATTTAGACCAATCACTGGAGCCCACTGTTAACATGTATAGTCTTTTTCCAACGGTTGACAGTCCTCTTCGTTTGCAGTTGTGATAAATCCTCATATGCTTGTCGACTTCGGCTCACTCTCAAGTCGCTCTAATTAACTATCGGGGACACATACGAACTACATATGGACAAGCTGTCGTACAACGGCATGGGTATAAGAACTTTTTATCAAATTTTTAAGCACAACATTGGTCTACCGGAGGCATCCAATTCGTGCCACACTGGTGCAGTAAGAAATAAGCAAACAGCATGGGAAACAGTTTCGAAGATACTTTACCCACAGTTTTTCATACGTGTGCATATTCGCTTCTTTTGTCTTTACATAACCGTTCGAAATTTTAAACGCACAAATCGCAAAACGGCTGGATAATAGAACTACAGGGATCTGTCAACAACCGGTAAGAGTATCGATCTTAAACAGACCGTGTCAGCAGGATACCCACCCACGAATGGATGTGTCGTTCAGCCTCAGTCACAACTACGCTATATGGGTCGACGGATATATCTAGCCAACAACGCCAGATCTACCTATCAGCCCCTGCCACTTGCATCTTCAAGCCTCGCAAAGCGAGATTCCAACAGTCGATTGGTCATCCCGGTGATATTGAGCAGCAATTGTGCGTCGGTGGTAACATGCAATCAATCACAATTCACCGGCCAACTGACCCTGCTTCTGCCACTTTGACGCGGGAGTTCCGCCGATTTTTGTTCACAGGGGAATTTGGAGCTGACGATTTAAAAGACCCCATGAAATATCCGTGTTCTAAGTATAACTTATATAAGTCATTTCCCGAGATTTACCAACAAGCGCCAATTTTATAATTTTCACCAGCCTGGGTAGTGCGTGCGAATGAATAATGATCATAATAATATATAATTCTCAACGCATATGTGAGAAGCACGCTAGGTTATGCGCGATCACTGTAGATATTTATAAACCATACAAAAACGAATAAGTAACTGGTAGCAAAACATGAAACATTCCGTCAAGAAGGACGTGGTCAGAAGGCAAATGAATGTAGTTTATGGAAAACTTCGACGCACTCAACAGACAAGAACATACTGCGGTCGCTTCACAGATTTAATCTCAAACAAATGGGACGTTACACTAATTTACTTTCCACAATGTCGTGGGATGGACAGTTTTTTAAATAGTTCAAGGTCACTCTAGGAAGAACGCCCGAGCGCATCATTGGAATGTTTCGCCATCATGGGATAGAATTGGCGTCCGGAAAATGTCAAGATAGTTTGGCTTTGGCGAGACAGGGCGGAAAATCCCAGAATCCAGCAAACGATCGGGTAGATTTCAAAGCAGGATTTCGTCGATTCCCCGAAGAACGTCAAAAAGTTGAACATCTCGCGAACCGTTCACTCAAGACAAAGTTCCGTGCGCCCACCCGTCGTAGAAAAGTCCCCTCGCTCGGTGGATAATTTGGGAATCGGAAAGGAGAATGCAATTCCACATGTTAGATGAGAAAATGTGGGTTCATAACATTTACTATGACAGACAATTTGTATGGGGAATTGTTGACAAAGAACTCGTTCGATATTATTATTTTGCTATGATTATTGAAATATATCTAACCCTATCTACTGTTTGTTGTAGTATTTTACTATGCACTCGAGATTTATTCGGGTAAACGAATAATTGAGTCGACGGTTTGGAGGGCCGCATGAAATGTGCGTGACAACTTGAGCTCACATG
>QNGE01003723.1:25396-61700 GCA_008508345.1 Paragonimus westermani | reverse complement strand
AATGCCTTTTGCATGTCCAAGAGTATGATAATTACCGCACTTCCATCATCGACGGACGTCGATATATGGTTCAAGAATTCCAGCTGACATGTCATACAAGAGCGTTTGCTAAGGAAACCGTGCTTTGAAGGGTTTATAAGGTTTTGTGTCCTTAAGACTAGGTGTATCTTTATTATCCTTTCAAAGGTTCTCGAGCAGATCGACGGGTGGTTGATGGAACGATAGTCACTAACGTCCTACCTCGAACCAATCTCGTGACGGGACATAATGATTGAGGTTTTCCACTAAGGGGGGAATGTGCTGGATAAAAGTGATAGGTTGAACAAATTGAGTAGGAGGATGGGTATATACTCACCTGCCTGCTTGACGACCATTAGTGGGATACCATCTGGTTCAAGATGGACTGAGGGCCTAATGCTAGCTTACTGTGAGCGAACACTTCGAACATCGATTAGAACGTTATTCAAAACTTTATCTGATTCTGATGGGATATTAACAGGCAATGGGGTGCTTTCTACTTTAAACGAGGCAACGAAATGTGAGTTGAAGAGTTCGCGCATCTTCACAGGGTCATCGACAACCGTTTTGTCTTCGAGAGTGATAGTTCTTATAGCAGGGTCCCTCATGGAATTTCTCCGTCTCATCAGTTGCACTAGTTTTGCACATCTTTGCTCACTACGGAGCACCAGTTTCTCTTCGTCTATATGACGGAGTTGCGTCTGACGTTCCATGTGTTCAAACATTTTGCTCATTCGCATCACCAGGAAAAAGTCCAGTGTTCTTCCGTATTGCAACTTAAGCATTTTGAGTCTTTCCGTCCCTTTCGTAGTAAGGATTTTACCATGTGCATACGAGCCAGCAGGTTTTGATTTAATGGGGACCAAAACGTCAGTACAATACACTAGGTGTCTGATAAAATCTCCGACCACTATGCTTGGGTCCGATGTGAGAAAGAAGGTATTCTAATTTGAGGATTTTAGTGGGGAGACAAAGGCATTCCAATCAATGAATTTGATCGTACGGTAGAATAAAACTGTCGATTTGGTAGCTATACCGAAATCAAACAGATATTTCACAACATTATGAGCGCTTCCAGGGAATTGTTGTAGGATATATATCTCTACAGACGAAATACCTATGGTGAATATTAGATCCAAAATATGCCCCTTCCTGGTGGATGTCAGGACATGTTGGTTCCAACCATTCAGTTGAATGCATGAAATTTCAGTTGAATGCATGAAAGGAATTCGGTCTGTTTTGCTGGATCAGATAATGTGGTCCAGGAGATATTAGGCATGTGGGAGTCACCGCCTACTAGTTTGTATTCACATGGCATGTAGGACACATGTTTCATTATCTTCATAAGGTCAGTCAAATCATTGCTGGCAGAATTAGGCGGTCTGTAGATGCATCCTATAAGTAGCTTGAGAGAACCAACAGAGACCATTAACCACAAACAGTCCTCGAGTTTATGAGGTATAGCATCATCAAGTGTTACTGCGAAAAATTGCTCTTTTAGGTAAATGATGCATCCACCTCCTCGTCCTGTGAGACGATCCTTACGGAAAATGTGATATCCTACGATGCTCATCTGACTGTCTGGGGTGTCAGGAGAGCACCACGTCTCAGTTACGAGAATGATATTGGGATTAGATATAAAGACAAATGGTTCGAAAATGTGCATCTTACTAAACAACGATCTTGCGTTCATTAGTAATGAACTTACGAAATTCTTTTTGTCAGATACAGCAGATAAACTGCTAAAAATCTTCATGAAAGATGGGGCAGCGGGTTGCGAAATGCCAAATGGAAAAACCTGATCTAGGGGATGTACCGAGTTTCTGCTCATATTTGTGTGGATGTCGTAAAGGTTTGACTCTATGATAGGAAGTGCTGGAAGAGTGCCATTATGGAGGGGTGACAAAGTGGGACTTGTCGAGGGGGCCCAGGTGGTGGTTGATGAAATATCGGCGGATGCACTAAAAAAAGACTGGTGTGGCGGACATTTGTGTTGTTGACATATTCAGTTAGTGATGTATATGCTGGGGTATGAATATTGGGAACCTGGTTCTCAGTAGCACTCCCATTTTGGGTAGGAGGATGAGTTATTACGGAGCCATTGGATAATGGATGGTAACCGTGACCCCTATTATAGTAGTAGGTTGACCTGGAAGCAGTGGGGACAAATTGTGCGGTTTTACATGCTGAGCACTGTTTCTTAGAATGTAGTTTTGAAAACCTGATTCATGACGCTTACAAAATTCTTTTGGTTTACTCTTATATTGCAAATCCGAAATACTGTGCTCTGGTAAACACCTTACAGGTCTTACTAGTGATTTAGAACATCGTTCAGGTGTTTTGGATTTGCCGTCGGTATTTTCTATTACTCCAGATAACAAAGAGAGATTCCTCTGATGAGAAGTGGATGGCCATGCTTGAACAGCCGCGTCATTATCAGGAGCATTTAAGCTGCTTCTTCCAGTGTTCTGGGTAACTATGGATGCCTTAGTTCTAAGACTTTTTCCAGTCAAGGCCGCAGTTGAAAGAGAGAGACGTCGAGCGTTGGGGATATGTTTTTAGCAGTAGCCGTGGGTTTCGTTGTGGAAACTTGAACGCGCCTGGCATTATCCGAGCTAGACGTGGTTTGTTTTCTAGTGTTCGCCTGGACCGGTGGCACAACGGCTTTTCCAGCTGTAACTTTCGTGTTTGCAGAACTCGTGGAGCACTCGAGATCTACAGTCAGATCAATGAGATTGTTGACTGTTTTTTCTCGGGAGATATGGGCTCGCTATACTTCCCTTCGGAGCGGCGTCATGTCAACAAACACCTCTATGGACTCGAAGTTTGTGCCACGCTTGATTTTCTCTTGTCTTCTGACAAATCCGCTTGCTACCAATTCACTTGTGAGCTATAGCAACAATGGGCATTGCTTCTGCTGTACTTTTTTGCGGAGTCTTAACCGGTACCACTCTTGTTCTTCCATTTTACAGGCTTTGAGTAAGATCTTTTTCACTGAAAACACAGGTATCCTGTCAGGTACGTTAAACACCACTTCGCTTGCACAGTGTAACCGCTTGTGCAACTCCGTAGCTACAGTATCAGTAAGCGTTCCGCCGTCTGCGAGGTCTTTATAACTAGGATTGGTCTGATGGCGGATGTTACTTGGGGCATTTATAATGTAAAACAGCGGATCCAATTTGTGCAAAATTTCGGCAAGCTCCTCGTTTCTATTGTGTAGTTTCGCTATTCCAGCCTCTAATTCACTTATTTTTTTCTAGCCTGATCCACGAATAATTTGGTAATGGGAACTGAACATGGTTTAGAGTTGTTCCTCTCGTGCGATGTGCTACGATTTGCAGTTGAGACAGTCGTTTCAACAGCGGCCCCGATCTCTGCTGCGGCAGCAGGGGTGGGGTGGGTGTTGACTGAACGATCTAACGATTTTACACCTTTCTTCACCGTCAACATGCAATTTTTGCGCAAGGATGATGGCTTGACGACTGGCAATTCTTGAAAACTGGCTGATTTAGCGGGCATCTCCATATGATATTCAACTTTTATCAATAGGCCATACTCAAAAAGTCTCGAAGGTAGTAAATATGGCAAAATACAACAAATAGTACGTAAATTTGAGTGATCAAATGGTAAAAACGGGATATGCACTAGCACACAATAGTAACTGGGCTTCTAAGAACCACGCGCCAGTTAGTGTTGAAACTAACAACTTCTGATTCACTGGACACTTCGCAAACTCCTGCATACGCTACTGAGCCTCTTGTATTGCGTACAACGTTTATAATCTTGACGGTTTTCAGGGAACAAGCCAACTTACCTTTTCGTACTTCAGAACCGTTCACGACCTACGGCTCATCCCACGGACGTAATTAACGCTCACATCCCCAAAATACCTATAAAGGTACTACTGGAACTGTGAGAAATAGTGAAATTCATGGTTCTCAAGAAAACCTCTATCTCGGAAACTGAACAGTGAGAGGATGTAATGACGAGATCTAAACTAGGGAGGAAGATTTGTGAAGTGTAATACAAGAAGCATTGCAGTATAGGAGTGCAGGTTAGTGCAACCTAAAGAAGATAGGGATGAAAAGCAACTTTCTCACTGAAATATGAAAAGCCAGGCAGAACATTCATCATACATTACATCAACATAGCCGGAGAAGAGAATGGATAGAAGACCACAGATACTCAAGTTTCTGAAAAGGAGATCGGATTAATTGTCAACGACCAGGATGTTGGCCGATGCAGCCATCAACAGAAGTAGAATGTATACACTGATATGACCTACCTGAGCCTAACGTACTCGTCGCCTCTTCGCCGACGGGGTACTATGAGTAGGTTGGTGACCTACTAGCCCCAAACGGCCATCGCATTCGCGGCTGCACACATTGCAACGCCATAGAGTCACATCACCGCGACCTATGGCGCTGACGGTTCCTTTGCGTACCGCACGCTTCCGCTCGCGACCGCGCAATAGTTGCCCGTTGACCTTCCGGACACCCGCCCGAAACGTATTCATTCAGGCCGTCCGGTTCAACGCCAACCCTTCCCAACATCTAAAATCAATGTTACAACGTGAAAGACTTAACCGCACAATATCCTGGTATCTCCGTTTTTGACGGCCAGGAAGTCGCCTAACTTTTCTAACCTGTCCGTACAAAAGCTGCTTCGGAATGCGGTCATCGCCCGTCCGACGGACGTGACCGGACCAACTAGGCTGGTTCAGCATCAACATTGCTACCATCCCGTCCATGTCCGCTCGCCGCAGCACCTCAGTGCTCGGAATCATGTCCGACCATCGGATGCCTAAGATGCGCCTCAGACATTGTACATGGAGGCGGCTCAGATAGCTCACGTTCCGCTGGTACAGTGGCCATGTCTCATTGCCGTAGAGCAGTATAGACAGCACCATTGAGCGGTAGACGCACAACTTGGTGGCCATCTTCAGGCTATTATTCTTCCAGACACGCCTTTCAAGACGTCCAAAAGCAGCGCTAGCCTTCGCCACACGCGCTCTCAGCTCACGGTTTGCCGTCAAATCTATCGACAAATTGCTACCTAAGTAGCGGGAATCCCCGCAGCTTCCCGTAATATCTCTACCGATGCGGATTTGGGGTGGAGGTGCACAAGCAGCACCTCCACCAAGAGAGGGCTGAAAGAACGAAAATGTCTTACCTGTGTTGATGTCCAAACCGAACTTCAATGCTGCTGACGCAAAGGCTGTAACCAGTCGTTGCAGTTCTTCTTCACTGTGTGCCAGCAATGAGCTATTATCTGCGAATTGAAGCATGCGCATCGTTGACGGATGTAACTGGGTTGGGGCGCCAAAACGTCGGATATTTAACAGGCGCCCGTCCGTCCGGTACCCAACTTCGACGCCATCCTCTCCACAGTCCTGAAAAGCAGCTGTTACCATGGCAGTCAAATATAAGCTAAATAGGGATGGGGCTAGAACACAACCCTGCTTCACGTCAGTGACGATGTCAAAATCATCAGAGGTAGATCCACACGACTGCACCTTTGCCTTCATGCCCAAAAGCAACAATCTAACCATATTGACGAACTTACCCGGACATCCAAACTTACCAAGCACCGTCCACAGCGCCTGACGGCTCACGGAATCGGAGGCCTAGGTGAAGTCCACAAACAGAGCATACAGTTGTTGGTTCCGTTCCCGGCACTCCTTCTGAAGCTGTCGAGCAGCAAACACCAGGTCGATCGCACTCCGACTCGACCGGAATCCACATTGCTCTTCGGGAACATTGACCTCTAGAACGTTCGCATTCAACCGACTCAGGAGGATTCTGGCAAACACCTTGCCTACACAGCCCAGAAGGCTGATGCTCCGGTAGCTGTCGGCACACTGCTTGTTACCCTTGCCTTTTTACAAGGCTACGATAATGGCGTCCTTTAAATCTTGTGGCCTCACCTCGTGCTCCTAGATGGAGTGAACCAGCTGAAGCTAGGCACATTCCAACATCGGTCCGCCATTCTTCAGGATCTCATGTGGCAGTCCGTCCTCGCCTGCAGCCTTCCCGTTGCTCAGTTCACCGATCGCCCTCTGCGATTCCAGCACGTCTGAGGCGAGGGCGAGTGAATATTTAATGTCCTGTTGCGGCAGACTGTTAACAATCGCACAATCATTTTTAGCAGGGCGGTTAGCAGGCTGCCAAGGTGTTTGTGCCATACCTCCATGATATCTTCCTGCTGAGTGCAAGCACAGCCGGTGTACATGTCTACCAGTGCTTTAGTAGACTGGATACATGGACCGAAAATAGCCTTGAGCGAAGCGTGGAACTCTTTGTGTTGCCGACGGTCTGTGAAACCCTACATGCGCTCGCCCTGCTTCCTCCACCAATTGTCCTTACTTCCGCGAACACACTCGGTCAGTTGACAGTGGATGCTCCGGAACGCAGTCTTCTTCTTTCCATTGCCCGGATCCATTGTAGTTGTGGCGAAAGCGGCTTTCTTCTCTTGTACCAACCTGCAGATAACCATGCTGTTGTCATCGAAACAGTCTGCGAGTTTCGTCCGCTCCACACCGATCGTCTCGGTGGCTGCCGCCCTAATCTGTTTCTTGAGTTGTTGCCACATACCCTCAGGGGTAGTGAATACAGGAGCATTGCGCAGGCGAGCGACGACTGCACATTGAAAGGCAGTCTCTTTCTCCCAGTTCTCCAGCTGTCTGATATCCAGCTTCTGTCGTTGTCCAGAAGATTTACAATAAACAGGCTTACCTACCTGGATAAACAATTTGGTTCTGACCAGCCTATGATCTGTATTGCATTCAGCGCCGCGCATCACTCGCGTGATGTGCACTTCACGAATGTCACGTTGCCGCACAATCACGTAGTCAAATAAATGATGGTGACCACTTCCTGGATGAGTCCACGTCCTGATGTCTCCCGCACCCGGCTGGAAGCGGATATTCGTGATAGCCAGCTCGTGAGTAGTGCACAAGTGCAGCAGACGAGCACCGTTCTCGTTGACCGAACCAATGCCGTATGGTCCAAGGACTCCTGGCAAAGCTACCAAGTCGCGCCCAACTCTAGCTTTCAAGTCACCCAAAACAAAGAGTCGGTCATTCACTGGCGTCGACTGGATTGTGTCAGACAACTGATCATAGAACTGGTTCTTTGTATCATCAGCGTGACATTAGTGAATGTTGCACAATTACCTCGACCGAATCGCAGGCGCATCGACAGCATTCGAGGGCTGATGCCGTGCGGTCCGCCTATCATCGAAGTATTGATGCGATCAGCGACTGCAAAACAGACACCATGCTCCCGAACACCGTCTATCGGGTAGCCTATCCAGTAGAAAGTGTACCCAGCGCCTGCTTCCCGCAACTTACCTTGGTCTGCAAGCCTTGTCTCACTCAAGGCTGCTACGTCGATTTCATACCGCCGCAGTTCCATCGCGATCAGGGCGGTGCGTCGTTCCGGCCGTTCCGCGACGCTGCATCGATCCAGTAGCGTGCACACATTCCAAGTTACAATGGTAAGCGTCCTGCGTCCTCGGGGCACTGGTACCTGACTGAGCACTATCTCTAGGAGTTTCCTGTTCGAGAGGAGGTATGAGGGGGAATGTTTGGCATCAGCATATTTCCGCCTATCCACACTGCCATATGCAGCAGATAGAGCGACCAGGTTTATCTTGCGCGACGGCCGATGTAGTATGGTATTCGGTTTATCTTGTATCACCATTGAATGTATGGGCTTTGGATACTGCCAGAACGCCCAGACCTGTACAGGAGAGCGATTTAGGCCCTCAACCAAAGCATTTGGCTTAAAAGCCTAAACCGCAAGGCTGCAGGTGACACGCACACATATAGATGCGGCAGCACCAACCACCAAAGAGAGGATCGACAGCCATTTCAAAACATATTCAGCGCCCACTCACATGGACAGTAACACTGCATACACGGTCCTAGCAGACAGACATACGGTCAGTCAAGGTAGGAACAAGCATCACGCCCAGCAAAGCCACAACACACAGTCAACACGCACAACAAACGCACGCATCTACTTTTTGTCTGGCTGCTCCCCTTTGGCCAATCTGACAAGGTTGAACCTGCAGGGACCGAATTCCCAGTCAGCACAGCCCTCCGGATCAAAACAGCACGCAAGCCTGACCACCACGCCAAGGTCAGGATGCCAGTGTACACCGGCTTGAACACAGACATACGCGCTACTGTCCAGCAAATGGCCACCAAAATCGTCACTGGCTTGCGGCATCCCTCCTACGAATCTGGTCTCGATGACTGATCTCTATCCAGTTAATTTCCGAAGACTGTGGTGGCTTAGATCTCACACCCGTCTTCTTTGGAGCAGAATGGGCGCAGCATTTCTTCTTCCCCATAGTCGATAGCAGTCTAAAGGGTCATTACAGGAAGCCTCACAAGCCCCGACCCCAGACATACATTAGGCAACAGTCCTCTTCCTACAAGGTTATCAAGTGGAAAAATCCTCAACCATTGGTGGATACCTGATATTCTGTGGCCCATTTCAAAGTGTTACTGGATTCCCACTTAGTTAGGATACTGTGAGTTTAGTGGTTCACTGTGTTTCCCAAATTCTCTGTAATTCCGAAGAGCTGTGCCTACCTTCCAGGTCATTAGAGAGCCGATAGATATCGAATCAAGCAAACTGGCTTGATCCGAGGGATTTGAGCCTCCAGCTCATAGCTTGTGTACAAATCGCAGGAAATCGTTGAAATTCTACCATAGAACCACCCATGTAGCACGACCGTCGTTTCAGTGTCTTTTACCCCTCTTTTGAGTGTCTTTTCAGAGTCTTAACTGAAATTCTGTAAGTCACTCAAAAGATGGTTTTAACGGGGAAGTTTTCGTAGGCATTATTTCGTTACAAACACATGTCGGCTCCCCTCTTAACTACCACCATTGACGAATTCGTCTGGTTTTCAAGCTTCATCTTAACGAAAACACGCCTTCGTGAAGCGTAATCGATAATTCGCCTACATTTTAGAAACAAAACCATTGAAGGCGGTGTGGTGGACAAGTAGGTAGGTGCTCGACCCTCGTCCTTGAGAACACTCGAAACGTAGTCCCATCAGGCATCGAGCTAGAACAACGCGTCAGGGTTTGGAGACAAACGGCATATTTCCAGCAATGTAAGAAAATATGATAAGCGGTTAGTTCTAGCTTAATCTGGGACCAACGGCAACAACCAAGGAGAGAAAGAAGAGAAGCGCGAAGTGGGCCACAACCCACCCGGCGACAATCAAAAGTGCGCCGAGTGCGTGGAACTTTAGAGTACGTTGAACAACGCTCGAAAAGGCCCAGGTCAAACGACCTTGAATAAGAGGAGGATAGATGGGTCGTTGGGAAAGCAACAAACATCTGCTGCGTGCGATTAGTTGCACGGCTGAGGAAAGTTGCACTGAGTTCACATCAAGCCTCCTATAGCAGGAGTCCACAGAATCATGCGTACAGAACGGACAAGCAATAAACCACGGTAGCAGCCGGGATCTTTAGAGAAGCCACATGATCGCTGATCACTAAAGCGGTAAGCATTCATTAAGGATCCTTTAAATGTACAAATTGCAGGCATATTCATTCACCAGGTGAATGTTCGTCTCTATTTTTCTGTGTGACCACTGTTCTGTATCCAATTTTTCACATTTTTCTGTTAGCCGCTCGGGTGTCCGATTCTGAGAGAAAGTGAAAGATCTCAGTTATTATTGGAAGTACAACAATACACCACGGTTTGAAATCAATGAGGATATGACGCTGGGCAGTAAAATCGAACTCATACTAGTATATGATAACTGAATGACCATCAAAATGCAAACTGAACTTGTACACATTTCGGACAATTATACAAGTTCCCAGAACCTGACTAAAAGTGAAGTAACAGCTATTATTGGAAATAATATAATATACCACTTCAGTAGGATCATGCAGTATGACCATATAATGGTTAATGGAACGGAAACTCACCGTCCACAACCCTCTACACAATACGCCTCTAAGCCCGGAGCTGCAAATGGCTGGTCATTTTGAACGAGCGCGCACAATCCAATTGTCATGTGCTGTGATTGGAAAAAATTAGCCAGCGGCAATTGGACTTCCAGAATGTGAAGTGAGTCCTCCGCATTTTTCTAAATGTTAAAGTTATCAGCTGTGACGATGAAATTGTTGAGTGTCTTACGTACGACACTCAGAAGTCACTCAAAAGATGGCCAACCGTCTTAGTGTGCTACTGTAACATGCAGGCCAGCCGACTCTACTCTGGATGCCCGTGACTTCGCAGACCAGCCTTCGGACAACGTGGACGCACCAGGGGACAGCGCTCTTCCGAAGTAGGGGTTCGAATAACAGTTCTGAAAACAGAAACAATACGAACAAACATGAGCCGAAGGCCCAGTAAGCCATGCACACGACTTACACAGGCGAAAGCTAAAACGGCACCGACAACACAGCAGCACGCCCCGTTACACAACTCAAATTCAATTCGTGCGCGCTCGCTGGTTTCAGTTGCGCGTTCTGCCAAACTGGCATCCAATTCTCCCGCAGAGGCACTTCCAACAACCCATCCTGACAGCTGACTTTTCTGTGTCTGACGTTCAGGACCTCTTGCTTAAGATCAATCCTTATAGTGCCATGGGACCAGACAAGATCCATCCCCGGATCCTCAAAGAAGCGGCCGTCAGTTTGGCGATGCCTCTCTTCGATCTGTTTAAACAGACACTTCGGACAGGCACTCTTCCGGAGGCATGGAAAGAGGCCAATGTCTCACCTATATTTAAAACAGGCGATCGTCACTCTCCTGCTAGTTATCGACCGATCAGCCTTACCAGCATCCCATGCAAGATAATGGAGCGACTGTTAAAACGCACTATCTTTAAGCATTTCTTCTCAAATAACCTCTTCTCTTCGACCCAGCATGGCTTTCTTCCTGAGCGGTCATGCATAACTAATATGTTAATCTTCATGGATAGCCTAACAGAGGCCAAAGACAATGGTCATATCTCGGACGCTATCTTCTTCGACTTTGCCAAAGCCTTCGACCGTGTCCCACACGGTCCTCTGCTGCACAAACTAGAAGCCTATGGGATTCAAGGAGAAGTTCTCCGCTGGATAACCTCCTTTCTTGGTAACAGGACTTTCAGAGTAAAAACCGGTTCAGGCCTTTCGTCCCCATCCCCAGTCTCTGTGGGGGTCCCTCAAGGATCGGTACTTGGTCCATTGTTGTTTCTTATTTACATCAATGATCTCCCCGATTTGATCTCTAGCAACGCTCTCCTTTATGCCGACGACTTAAAAATCTGGAACGCCTGTGACCCCAGTGCATTGCAGATTGACCTTGATCGTATTAAGTGCTGGTCAGAGGATTGGAGTCTCCCTCTAAACGACAGTAAGTGTGCGCACATGTCACTCGGAGGAGACTCTGGGAACCTATTCGTGATACATGGTGCACAAAGTGTAGTAGGTATCACGAAAGTAGACCTCAAAAAAGACCTAGGGATCTGGCTATCGTCTGGGTTGTCCTTCTCTTATCATCACCAGCTGGCCGCAAAAAGGGGTCTCATGACTCTCGGGATGATCAAACGAACCTTCCCCCGGATTGACAAGCGCGCCTTTCACACGCTTTACAGAGTCTACATAAGACCATTGCTCGAGTATGCCAATCAAGTCGTCTACACCGGTTTGAAGAAGGACATACTCGCCATTGAACGTGTCCAGCGAGTGGCCACCAAAATGGTCACTGGCTTGCGGCATCTATCCTACGAGTCTCGCCTTGAAATTCTCGATCTTTATCCACTTGAGTTTCGTAGACTCCGCGGCGACTTAATTCTTACACATTTTCTCTTTAGCACAGGACTTGTGCAACAATTCTTTACCCTAGTAAGTGATAACAGTCGAAGAGGCCACGACAAGAAGCTCTATAAGCTTCGACCTCGGACCTTCCTAAGACAACAGTTCTTCTCTTATAGGGTTATCAACTACTGGAACGACCTACCACTAGAGATTGTTAGCTGCTCTTCTAAAGACCGTCTCAAAGTGTTATTGGATTCCCACCTACTTAATAAACCGTTAAATTAATAATTTATCCTGTTTTGCTAGATTATTATTTTACTCTGTTCTTGGTACTTTCTGTAACCCCCAAGAGCGGTGCTACACCCCGTTTTCATTGACTGCCTTTCAGGTCAACAGAAAACCGTCGGACATCGAAACGAACAAACTGACTGGATCCGGGTAGATTGGGCCCCCAGCCTGGAACCCGTGTACAAATCGCTGAATTCGCTGAATACTAGGGCATTGATCCACTTTGCAGGGCCATCTGGTAGGCGCCGTTTTCGATTTTTTTCTGATGCAGTCGGTCGGTGTGATTGGTGGACTTCGTGCTTGTTCACGTGCTTTACTGGGAAGATTTTCATCCACTGCCTGCCAAAATGTTAGCATGAAGGAAAGAATGCGAAAATTTATCTTGGAAAACCCCCACTTAGCCCCAAGCTGTATGTTCAATATTCACTCTTGTTCATCCCATTCAGCCCAGACAAGTTTGAACCTGCCTGTGGTCAAGGGAGTTACAAAAATGCAACAAGAGCTTTTGGACCAAATTGAGGTCATCGATGTAACTTCTCTTACGTTATATTGTCTGCTGCTCAGCTTGATTTTAAACCCAGTAAAATACGACATATTCGTCCAAACTCGAAGGAAAATCCTTTGCTCGTCGGTAGTAATCTGGAAAGGAAGGTTGAAACCTGTTTGTGTAAGTGAGAGGATAAATCTTCAGGAGTGTTCTTAGAGTTTCAGGCGGATTTAAAAGATATGTTGCCTTTGTTTCCCGAGGTCGAAAATTTTGTTTCATCTCGAAGATTTGTGTTTAGTTTTCCACTTCAAACCAGGTTTAAGGTCTTACCCAAGCAATACCGGCCCGGCCCATTCTCTTGCGCAAACGAGACTGTTCAAACGTCTACGTCAGAGGGCTGATTCCTCTATATCGAACTGAGGCTTGCAAATCTTAAGAAACGATTTCAACTTCCTCATTTGCAATGATTAGAACTTGGAACTGCCTTTGTGTTGACTGTGTCTTGCTTGTGTTTGTGTAGCCCAATTGCGTTTGCAGTTTTGGGTTGTCCGCTCTTACGGTTCGCAGTACGCCAGACTATAGAATGTCCCTTATGGTTAGTGTTAGCCTTGCTGAAACTGTCTAACAATAATACTCAGTCAGTTTTCACTGTCATAAACTGAACGGCGACAAGAACGAAGACTCAATGTGTTGATCCCAGAAAGTAATGTACAAAAGCGCGAATCGATTTGTGATTTTAGCCTCCGGACGGATATTACAAGTGAACAGCCTAATCAATATAAAAGTAGTTTGAAAAAACCCCGCCAAAAATGTTTAATGGAATAAGATGACCAAAAGTATTTAACCTTTGAAACCTTTTCGCATATAGGTTTATGTTTAACTGTTGACTACAACAAAAGTTGGGGACTTAGCCTGTACGTACTGCCTTTTCTCGCCTTCGTTCTTTGTCACTTGTAATGATTACATACGCCGGGTCACTATTCAGGAAATCCGTTAAGACCGGTGCATTCTTCTTCATTGCATCCAGGTACTTCGATTCTTCCGTTTGGTGATAGCAAATATAACGGGTTATTGGGTGGTGGAATCAGGTACGGCATCCGTAATGCTTGATTTCATCCCGAATGCATTATGTTAAGGACAGTTCAACAAAAGAACTATCAAATTTGGGACGGTAAGAGTGCCATTTAAAAAGGGCGTCAGCGGGACGTAGTTCTCTACATCACTGCAGTATCACCTTATCTTTACAGGGTTGAGGCTGATCAGACCTGGAAACGAAAACCAATGGTGTAGACTTTACCTCTTATACAGCTGGTGCACAGGCTGCAAGAAAAAAAAAAGAATTGATCAAAACGTGTCGATAGCAACACAACGAAACAGCGAGTAGTCAGAACGCGTACCACAGTACTCTAGCTGGCAAACCTTCTATTCAGATCTGGCTGCTGTTCTCCGATCGACATGCGGTTCTGATAGTCATTCTGTCCGTATATGAAGATAGTCAGGTCGGCTGCCTCGGTGAGGTTGAGTCTCGTTTAGGTGGCTGGTTCAGGATGGCATCTCACCTCTCGGACAATGGCTGACGGTTGTTACGGCTGTGCGCTGCACATAGACTATTTTTTAGCCATCACTAGTCTAAGCGTCATGCGTATCACTGCTATACTTAACGTGCCCGCTATCGGAATCGAGCCTGATTTCACGGGGACTACATAGCTGTTAGGTTTATGTGACAGAGCTCCACTCAGAATGGTTGTTCTTATTGGAATGCATAATTCGGTTTAGATCATGCGTTGGCACGTTGTCCTTCCGTTACTTTTGCGCGGCAACCACCGTACAGACAACAATGGCTGCCTGTTGAACTGGCTGTGCCGCCAGTGAAGCGTAAATACTAAATCAACCTAGAAAGGAGGTATTGCAGTTCTCACCATGAAGATGGTAATAGGCGCCGGACCAAAATATGATAGGTCGTTCAAGAAGTACCTTTCAGCAAGTACTGTAGCATGTGGAACGGTGGCTCATGGACTGCACACGCATTGGGTTCCAGAGACATCTCTGAAGTTAGATGCCAGACGTAACATCCCATCTGACAGTTCATATAAGAAGTTTAAGAGGACATCTGTAGGGTTTGCGGTGAACTGTTTGACATGAGCGGCGCACGTCAAGGCTGTCCAGTTTCACCATTTTTTAACTTCGTGTTAGACGAAATAATGGAGAACTATCTGCGGCACTCACAAGATTCCGGTGTGGACCTTCTACCTAGTGGAAGACTAACTGCTCCTATTTGTGTTTGACACTTTCTAAACAGCACAAACATTGTTAGGAGCTATTTCCTGTTCTGCTAACTGTTTCGGAATTCGTTTTGTAGCCTCAGAATGCAAAGTGTTCCTGCAGGACTGTTGTGATCACGTAGATTTGTTGTTAGGTGATGATGCTATGGAGGTTGTTGACCGACTTGTGCACTTTGGAATCGGCGGCGGCGGAAGTATAGAGAATAAAACAGAAATGTGTATCTTTAAGGATAGGGCGGCGTTCGCTAATCTGGGGGCACCTCTGGCGATTGAGAGGTATCTATCTGATGCTTAAAGGTCGCGCATATAGGGCAACAGCGAGGGCTGTATTACTTTATGGCAACGAAACTTGGCTGCTCAGGGTAAAAGACGTGAACCCTCTTCAGGTGTTTGGCCACCGATGTCTACGTTCCATCGTTCGTATCGGGTGGCACCAGCGAGTTAGCAACGAGCTTAGGAAGCAGGTATTTAGTGGTGGTTGTTAAACGAGTTCTCTCCGTCCATTCCTTACATTTACACAAACTTAGATGGTTAGGTGATGTACTAAGGATATCAACTAGTCGTCTGCTACCGAGCACTCTTTGTGACACTTCGGCCCACTGACGTAAAGTGAGAGGGGGGCAGATGATGACCTGGCGGACAGAAATGATATTGTTCACGAAGGGGTTGGTCACTGTAGGCCGAGTTCGCCTCCCAGGCTGGGGCCTTCGCGACTCACAGAGTCGGTGACTGCGGACGTTAATTGAGATGGCGGCTAACCGAGGTCAGTGACATGATTGTTGTTGTTTGGCCGAGTTGTCTGCAAAGTAATTAAGTTGCCAAATTGATGACGTCTTGATTTCATCTGTATTTCGGCTTTGTTTGCAAGGTGTGGACACCTTGATGCTGAATGATTGCGTGTAAACGCTGCTGTATTTATTGGTTAGGTCCCTCCCCCCTCTTGTCCTTTTTTCTTCTCTTGCTACACAGGGTTTGGTTTTTTTTTACTTAAGGGCTTTGTGGCAGTTGAGCGCCAGTGTGAACCACTGATATATCGCTGTCTATGATCTTGGTCGTCGGGAATTTATGCAGTAGATTCAAGCGGTGCATCTTCCAGTTCAGCCCAAGCTTTGGGTTTTAGAACATCTTAGAAGTGTGATCCATAGATTGGCCATCACATAGTGTCAGATGTTGAGGTGTGACCGTTCCTTCTCGGCCATCACAGTGTTGCACATGAACTTGTCGGTTGACCTTCAGTACCTCTCCAAAAGCAAATTAAGCTTACGTATGAGTACCGAACCAGAAGTAGATAGTTAGTGGAGGTAACGTTACTCCAGTCGAAGCCTTCCGATTATGTTGAAACTTCTTATGCAGAGCAACATTTGTAGCCGCACAAAGGGATGATCTGATCGACACAACGCACCGTGGAGACACTTCGACCGTCCTTTTCCTTGCAGGTTACAGGATGTGGTTTGTTTAGTTCCGACGAATCGTTCTTGTAGAAGACCTAAAGTGTACCACAACCGTTGAGCCATGATCCGAATGTATATTTAGAGACATACCGAGAAAGAAAATAGTTGACAGACAGTTATACTTGAACATGCAAACCCAAGAGGGGGACGTGAATATTTGTCAAAGATTACAATTAAAAGTTGATAATGAGTCACTGAAGAAAGAAAACCTTTAAAAAGCAAGGCTAGGTCTTTCAAAAGACTGATTGGTTTTGATAACTTTTAACATTAAGTAACAAACACGACTTCGCTGCAGCACACATTTGACACTGACCAAAGCCAATGGACACTCGCCTATGACACTCACCATAAATGGCTTGTGATTCACCGTTTGTGGCTCCACACGTACACCACATTCCCAGTGTAAACCCCATATAATGAGACCTAAAGGGGTAGAAGTGGAAGGCTGTTGTAAGGCCGGCCGGCGCTGGATGGTCAGGTGGAAAGAAAGCCCTCGTCTTTCGGAAACAAAAATGAGAGGCCCTAGTGGGTGGGAAGAGAGATATCGTTCATTATAGGACTGTACATCACTGCACTCTAGATAGGATGAGGAGAAGCTGAAATTTAAACCGAGAACACCACAAAACCTTCAGCATGCAATGCGCCAACGAACCTGAAAATAAAATATGGATAGAGTCTCACCGGCACCGAGCCTTCTGAAGAGGAGAGCAGGTAATTTACCAAACGACAACGGCTGTTGGTTGATATGAAAAAGGTAGAAACAACAGAAAAATTAATTGTACTTAACGTCCTCCTCACCTCTTCGCCGACTTTGTGCTGGAGTAAGTTGATGACCTGTCAGTCCAAAACAGCTGGCCTAGTTCTGGCCGCGTTCATCGACATGTAGTCATAGTGCCTCGGCCAATGGTACCTGCGGTTCGTCTGTTTACGCGCGTTTCACTTCATGACCGTGCGAAAGTGGCACGTTAAATTTTCGGATAACCGTCCGGATCGTATTCCTCTATACCGTTCGGTTGAAGGCTGTTCTCATTAGATATGAAATAGATATCACAACAAGAACCACTTGATTGGAAAACTTCCTGACATCACAACTTTTGACCGCCCGGGTTTCGCTTCCCCGCTTTCATTTGCCTGCTCAGCAACTGCTCCGCAATTCGTTCGTCGTTCATCCTACGTTCCGTTCCCAGACATCGAAGTTCATTCAACGTCATTGTGACTTCAATCCCGTCTGTGTCAGTTTGCCGAAGTACCTCAGTGTTAAGAACCAGATCCGACCACCGAATACGCGGGCTACGTATTAGAAATTGCAGACGGAAGTGACAAATACGCTGCACATTCCGTTAATACAATGTCCGAGTTTCACTGCAGTGTAATAGCGTGGCCAACACATTTTGGCGGTAGGCAAGCATGCAGGTTTCCAACTTCGGGCTCTAATTTTTCCTGACATTTGCTTCAAGACGTCTGAAAGCAGTGCTAGCCTTCGACACACTGGCTTAAAACTTGAGATCCATTAGCAGACCTGTCGATAGGTGGACATCAAGGTAGTGGATGTCTGTGCAACTACCCACAGTGTCTCAATTGATATAGTTTCCAGGTGTAGGCACTGCACCTCTGTCCAGAGAATGCTGGAATAAATTAAAAATGAATATGAACGTCGCAGCAGCGATAGCCGTGGGCACTCATCGAAGATCATGTTCGCTCTGTGTAAGTAGCGTACGATCAGCTGCTAACGAGTGCATCCGCACTGTCGCTTTACGTAGCCGACTTAAGGCGCTGAAACGTTGGATATTCAGGAAGCGACCATCCATGAGGTACACAACTCACTGTCCTTCGAGTTCTGTAAAGCAACCGTTGCCATTTCAGTCTAATGTGAACTAGACAGGGTTGGGGCTAGGGCACGACCTTTCTCAACACCAGTGACAATGTCCGGGTCACCAGAAGGCTATTCACAAGTTTCCTCCCTCCACTTCATATCTGCATGCAACATTCGAATCAAATTGACGAACCTACCTGGACATCCAAACTTGCCGAGCACTGTCCACGGTGTTTCACGACGAATACATAAACATGGCTTACACCGGCTGATTGTGTTCACGACACTTCTCCTGGATCTGTCTGTCAGCGAACAGCAAGTTGATTTTACTGTGACTTGCCCCGAATCCACACTGTTCCTCAGGAACGTTGGTCTCCAAAACGACTGCACTGAGTCAGTTTAGCAGGATTCTTAATGACATCATTCTAGTGTAACTCATCCGCGTGGTTTCCCGATAACTTTCGATGTTTTGTTTGTTACATCTACATTTAAACAAAGGTACGATCAGGCCTTCTTTGAACGTTTGAGTGGTCACTTTCTGCTCCCAGATAAAGCGAACCATCTGAGACAAAGCACATTCCAAAACTGACCCGCCATGCTCCAGAAGTTTCCCTGGCAACCCATCACCATCCGCCACACTTCCGTTTCACAGTTGTACAACAGCCGTGGCGAGAGCACTTGAAACTGACATTTAGTTGTGGCAGGCTATTCACGACCACCCAATTAATGTGAGGCGGTCGGCCTAGGAGGCCACAAAAGTGCTTACGGCGGACTCTTGTGATGTCCTTCGGTTGAGTGCATGAATATACGGTGTCGACTTTAATCTAGACGGATGGATCGAAAATCATCTCAAACGAATCATCATCATCATAACAGCCCTGAGCTTGACCAAAGGTACTGTGGCTCGGGCCGCCGCTCACCTCAACAGTGACGTGGAATGTCTTAGAAGGAAACGTTATTAAGACGGTCAACAAATATTAAATAAGACTAAGCGGAAGAGCTGGAAATGGTATGAATACAGGTACGCCATTGACTACGACACATCGCCATCCCGGATAGCGTATCTAACCAGCGGTTTGAGTGATCACGAGGACCCCATCCAGGCAGGCGATGCCTCCCCACTTTGCTCAATGGAACAGTCAAGGTCTTCCTATTTCGTGACCACGTTGTTGCTTGACCACCACGCGGTTTTACCCAATTGTTGGTGGCCTCAGTATATAATGACCGGTACGGTAAATGTTCAGATGGCACACGGAGCACGTGACCCAACCATCGCAAGCTGTGCAACGTAATTAGTTGACCAGTTGACCGCGCATCCCGAACGTTCCGGAATATGCGAATTGTTTCCAGTGGTCCGTGTAGCTCTGTATCATCCCCATTTTATTTCGTCCTTGATTTCACGGAGACATCCAACGAATTAACGACGAGCGCTCTGAGGGATGTCCCTTTTTGCTCCACTGGGTGCGTTATCGGAACAACACGCGTATCATTCTTCGTTTGTATCAAGGTGGGGGATGGCTGTATTGTTGTTGTCGAACTGGGCGTTTCTGGCCTTGTTGCTCCCTTATCGTTTTGATGTTTTCTGCCGTGATCCGTTGCTTTGGATTCCACCACACTGTCAAGGACGGTGGGTTTGAGGGCGCTCCCCAGACGAGCAGAAACTACACGCTCAACTTTCGTCTTTGAGTTGCTTGATTCTCTGATGTGCGGTGAACAGTCTTTCAAGTATGGGTGGACAACTTTGTCCTCTCCAGCCTATTATTTGCGCTTTCTTCAGCTCAACACATCGCTAACACGATATGCACTCTACGGATGTCGCGCTATCTTACGATTGTTTGATAAAACATCCGGTGATGATCGATTCATGGATTAGTCCAGATCGTTTTATCGCTTGGATCCAGCTGGGATCTCGTGTTGGATAGCCAACTGGTGAGTAGCACACAAGTGGGACAAATGGCCACCGTTCTCATCGTGGGATCTGAAGACTGCTGACAAGGCTGCTGACCAACCGGTGCATTGAATTGACCTAGAGCAAGCAGTCGGGCATTCAGCGGTGTCAAACGGATTGTGGCGGACTGCTTATCATAGAACTGGTCTGTTCTATTACCGTTGTGACAAATAGTTGTAACATAATCACCGAGAAGTGTAACAGACTTACTTTGACCGAATTGTAGACGCGTGGACCTGTTCTGAGAGCTGATGCCGAGCAAATCGTTTATCGCCAAAAAACTGATGCGATCCGCAACTGTGAAACAGGCACTGTGCCCTAGAGCACCTTCTGCCGAGTAATTTAGCTACTAGAGTGTCCACTGAGAACGAAATAGGGAAGGAAGTAAGGTGTCTTTGACGAGGCCCACTTGTAGCATCTAACTCGGAAGCCTGGCTTGCGAGGTAACAGGACTACGCGGGGATTCTATCTGGAGTCATTGATTCAAAATTCGGACTGATTTGATAACTCGGAGCTAATCCAGCCCTTGGGCGCGGTGAATGAGAAGCTAACGGTTCATCCTGATTAGTGTTGCGCGCAGTAGATGCATTATATGTTAAATGAGGCTCCTGAGATTTAGTGAGGCTTTTTCGGTCGTACAAGATTATGCATATTCGGTCACGGCCATTTCTTTAGCACTGGGAATGCTCTTCGTTTGAGGGTACCATTTTTAATCTCTTCCTTCTGTTAGCGGAAGAGAGCAGTGCCGAAATTATAGATGTAGAAATGGATATGATTATATAACTGTAGTTACAATCTCATGTTTGTGTTTCATTGTTTAAACACCCTAGGCAGTAGTGCGACATCGAGAACTATAAGCGTAGTTGCTTCTGTCTGATTACTCCCCTTTGGTCTATTTGACATCGTTGAGTTTGGAAGGTCATGGCCGGCACAGTCCTCCGGGTCAAAATAACGAACAAGCCTGGCCATCATGCCAAGGTAGCACACGCGGTACACCGCGAATACAGTTGGTTTTACTGCGAACAAAATGAACTATGCATATCAATGCAAGATAGCCCAGAGGGTTGTGTCGCTGTTTTAATTTCACAGTACCGACAGAGTAAGTTTAACTTTGCGGTAAGGTGTCAGTTGCATAGTTGTTTTTTTCCCGAGATGGTTAGCAGTGCCGTAATGAGCAGACGATAGTTCAGTTCTCCAATGATGTATTTTTTTGTCATTGCGCTTGAAACCAACTGGCTGTGCTGCAACCGATAAATCATGCATATTCTTATTCATACAAAATCAAACACCCTTACCTGGGTTGCATTTCCGAATTCTCACCAGTCTCCCTGACTACACATTTTCTTAGGCGATGTCAGCCAAGGTAACAAATCTTACATGGAAACCTTACACGTGCGTATGAACGCCTGTGAACTGTGGGCATCTTAGCGTCCTGCTCACGGTGTTACCCTAGGATGCAATTACTGTTTCTGCGTGCATTCGCACTGCACAAAGGAATTGTACCCGGCGCCTTAAAGGGAATCTAAAAGGTATGACCAACAAGTAGATCGACTACAACGGTCATCTGCCTCTGGACAGGTGTTGCACAAGCGTTGTCAGTCTTTTAATGTGCGTGTATGCGCTGCGCTCACGTTTGAACGTCATCAGCATAGGTTAGAGTCGTCTAAAAAGCGTCTCACTCTGATCCAAAAAACTTGTTATTGGGCTGTAATAATTGAGGTTCGCCTTGTTGGACAGTGATGACATACGAAGTATGAAGGATAAGGAAACTATCACGCACCGCATCCTTTGTCTGGAGGCGAAGGAAGTTCCCATTCATTTACTGTAAGTAGTGCGGATGAACGAAGGAAGTAAGTGTATCACTAAACAGGAACGGTATCAGCGTATAATCTCATTTGTTCTTCAGGAGAAGAATCGTTGACTATTGTGGTACGGTTAAATAAAACCTGTCAGCATGAGATGGATGGAGCAGTTGAATCGAAGTGAAAAAACCTTAAGAACTTCAGCAACCAAGATGGTCGGAAGCCTACAGACGGGAAGCTCTTGTCTGTCTTCAGTGGCTTCAGTAAAGCTTCAGAAGTGGTGCTTAATACCATATCTCTTTAGCATGTCTTTGGCACTACTGAACCATTCGATGGCATGACACGAGTAGCCGGGCACGTAATCAGCGTTTGCATCGTTAAGACCGGTGCATATTTACTTAGAATTCAATTCCGTTCCCAACGTATTCGTCCTTTTGGGAGTGAAATGGTGAGCTGACCCTTCTCCACAAGCCATTTGGGTCTTAACGTTTTCCCGTTTGTTTCTCTCACTTGACTTGGTGGGGTCGGTTTGTTCGTCACTAGCCAAGTTAGCGTTCGTCATACCTTCGCCCGGCGGCCAATCTACTTCCTCGTGTTTTCGAGCTTATGGTCCATAGTCAAATAACGACACAAAATGCGTGCGAGAAATTACCATATCCATATGTAGGTGTCTATCCAAACCGCACTAGTCTCTCTGTTGCGGACTACCACAGGATTAATTTGTGTCCTTGATCAGGCTACACAGTGACTTTCGTATGAAAATTTTTTGTGCTGAGGCGCGGTACTGGAAATGCAGGGATTGTGGGATGAGCGTGTTTACCACAGGCTTTTACTGCTGCTGGTATGTTGTGGTTGCTGGATCAAGGTTACGAATTCAACTATTGAAATCACGTGTTAACATGGCTATTTCTCGGTGGTTGATCTGTTGCAAAGGGTCATAGAGTGCATTCTTGGTAGCATCTGTATTACTGTCCATTGGAACTTGTGCCAACGTAACAATCGTCGCGTTTTTCTACTTGCACCGACTGGCTTCAGCCGATGTGCTAAGTTTAACAGCGTACGAGCAGTCGTTCGCTAGGCTCCAATGGAGTAATCATTTATATTGAACCTAAGTGCTATCCCGACTTAATCTTGATCGCACGATCAAGGCATTGCCAACGATCCTGATATAGACCACACTCTACATACATGCATTTATCACACGTAGCTGGTGTTTTGCCTTTGGAGTAGGAGCTGCAGGTTGTAACGAACCATGACGACATATACATGCACTTTATATATATATATATATCGTATGGTCTTTTACACTTGCGCCCTGTTTATCGTTACCGTTCTGTTTATGGTTTTAGGGCGTAGAATCGCACCCTCGTTCTGTTGACCACTTTTTGAATACATGCTTTCTAAACAGTTGGACATCTGTCAGCTTATTTCGAGCTGTACGTCGTCGGCGCGATCGTTTGCGTTTCTGGCGATATTTTTCATATGGTGGGATCGAAAGCAATCATTTTTCACCAGCTGTTAGTTGTTTTCAGATTGGGCTAAGCGCGTCGTTTGTCACTAATCGCCAACCTACTGGACGTTGTGTTCAACTTAAACAAACATGGCTTTTTCGGCGCAGTCAGGTACTGATGGCTTCGAGCGTTCACATTCGTTGTCCATCAGTTTATGCGAACGCACGCCAATTTTAAAACAATTTTTGTCCGTAATTGAAGGTACATCGTATATTAGTTGATTGTTTGCCAATTCTACTTGCACTCCAAACGGGTAAATGCGATTTGACACATTGAATCGTTTTGTGCATTTAAGGTACCTGGTTGAATGAACCACATTCTTGACTTGTGATGTATTACACGGACGCTCCAGCGTGTTCGTTCCAAAACACCTGTTCACACCTTCCATCTCGTTATATGACGATTTTTTTACCTGCCATATATCACACTTAATCACCTCTGAACTAAATGTCAGGCTAGCCAAATCCAGACAATAGCGTTAGAACTAACTGACCCATCCTCATGACCGCACAATCGACTTTTTACGATGGGACTTGCTCACGGTTGTTCAGTATTCATATCATGGTGGAATTAGCCCCTGTTTGACTACAGCTTCATACTGCTACAACTTTGAACCTCGTGAATTTCAGACTATGCATTCGTTCCACACTGTTTACAGGAGATAACTGGTTCATATGTGGAAGCAAGTTGTTTTATTTATAGTATGCCAGCTAAACTCATCATTAGTCATTACTATCAAACACTGATCTTTGTCGTTTTAAATTTTTAGGTTACCCGGATGTACACTATGTACGCAGCATAGTCCTTTATCGTGATCTGCCAATGCGGTGTCAGTGTGGGCATTGGTTCAAGTTGATCGATATGGAACGCTTTGAACAGGAACGCGAGAAACGATGGGCACAAATCAAAGATGAACCAGAGAATGCCAAATTGCTACAAGATTTGACAGATTCAGAAAACGAGCTAAATAGGTTGATGGATCAGGGTAAGAACTTGACCAAGTGGTCACCGGGCGTCACTCAGCTTTTGGAGAAGATGGCAGCTCAGTGGGAAAAATACAAGGATAGTTATGCCAAAATTCGTCGTCAGATGGACTTGCCTTAGTGTTTACTTGTGACAAGGGACTGTTTGCTTGCCTGGCTTATGTGTAGTGCTCGAAATATCCACATTAATCTTGTTTTCTTACAATAGACTTTAAATCGTTAATTAGATCTCTTTGTGGTTGTTGAACGTTGGTGCTCTCCCACCTCTTGTGCAAAGTCGTCGAATATCATATCATGACAAATGTGGTTTGTTTGTACCATAGTGAACAACCGCTCAATAAACATGATCTTTGTCTCCGACGACTTTCTGAGTCCGCCAATCGTACACGCGCTTATTCCAACAGTATTTCCAGTCAACGATGCACCATTCTCCAATGGTATGCGTTTTGCGCACCTTCGTTCAACTTTTGTCATCTGGTGGACGATAATTGTCGATCTGTTGTTTCTCGCCCATTCGGCCAAACCTGCAATATCGGAACGACTAATTCAGAGCTGTCCTTTCTCTTCGGAAGTTCTGTTGCGTAGTTCATTGGTTAGTCTGAAATTCTCCGGCTCTATGGGTGCTCTTTTCAAGGAAAGGACTAAAACGGATCACCATAGCATTTCTTTAGGGTCCATCGACGCCATACTAGGCACATGTGACTGGAAAACGAAATCGATCGCATCATTCACAAACTTGTGCGATCGATGATTTACTTTGCGCATAACTGGATAAAGTAAGCTAAAGCTGCGTTTTGCATTTATTGTTAACCCCCGAAAAACACACCGGTTCATCCATAGAACAGTATTGCGCTTGATAAAAACTCTATTCTTCTAGGAATAAAGGGAACTCAAAATCTTAGCACCGAGAATAACGCAGTTCTCTTTATTAATTGCTCCCAAACCAAACTAAAAGATAAGAGCAAAAAGCTACTTTTTCCGCTCCAAAAACGTGTGCGCCAAGTTGGAAATCGTAGTGTCTTTATGTAGTGCATGGCGATCTACCAACATTATCAAATCAGAAGATCGAAGGACAGATGTCGAAAATAGTGGTTAAGGCCACTGAGTCACCAATGAACATGACAGCATGAACTTCGAACGGGTAGAATAATAGCAAAAGTTGCATCTGGCTGATTCCGAGGATTCCTATTCATTTTGATTAGACAAAATCGTTTCCTTGAGAAAGGATGCCGTTTCGAGCAAAGAAATGAGATTCCCTAACAGCGTTTACCTTTATCGATTACTGATAAGTAGTTAGGGGTTTAGTTAGTTTCGTTTTGAACATCACTCACATTGCTCACCAAGGAAAGTGGTTAAGCGTGCAAACATGGTAATTCGATCGTGTCTAATATTAGGTCGGTGATGGAGTGGTCAACACGGCTGCCTCATGAAGGCTTGATCGGAGTTCTAATCCCGGTATTGACAAGGGTATATACTACTGTCAAGCTCCAATAGGAACGAAACTCGGGTCCGGTACTTATTTTCTAGAGGGGCTTGCTGGAGTTTTGGGGCTGTGTTCAAGTGTGACTGACGTTCAACTTGAAATCCACCTTTTTGCTTTGTGCTGTTTGTCATGGCTCGTGGTTACTAGTGGACCAAAATTGAGCTGTTGACGGTTGGCCTCCAGGTTGGCTAACTGTTTCTAGATTTCGAGCGCACTCAAATTAATACAGTATGCAGCAAAGGAACCGATCCGCGATGACCGACGGCTCAGCATTGATAGTTGATTTTATGACCTCGTTCTTGCGTTGCCCAACGTTTATTAAACATCGCGATTCATTTCACGACTTTTTCGGAGTCTCTCGCGGTATCCTCAGTGTTCCATCACACAGATTTTGCGATGTGCCGTTACAAGCCTCTCCTCAAGCGTTTTTCTCATCTGTGCCACATCTGCTACATATGGGACGAAATACCACCTGGCTGTCAAACTATAGACGCCAAAAGCGTTTGAGATCATGTAGGTTAGAACCTGTGGTCATTTCTCCATTATTCGTAATTATTCAGCCTCCTCAGATTCACTCTTTGCCGAAAAGACATTTGTCTCCATTTATAAACGTGTCCAATTGCGTAATCAAAGTGACTGTCTTGTTCGTTTCCATAGAATGCCATCCTTACAATGGGGTCCGCATCATTTTTACGTGGGGACAGTATCACTCATTTGGTTTGGGTTCCGACGCCCACCATGTTCGCACATTCACTGGTTCTAGTCTGTTTTCAATCTGGGCAGTTTCTTCGCTTTTTTAATTCCTCCAGTCGAATTATGGTCATCTTGAAATCTGGAACTCTCACAGATCTCAGTTACCGAAAGTGGCAGTTGCGTCTACCCTTCCGATGCACCACAGGCGTATGCCTACATGCTCTCGTCCCAGTCCACTTTCGTATTGAATTTTTGTTGTGTGACCATGACAAGTAACTCCGTGGGAGCAGTTCAAATAGCATAGAGCCTGAGGAGTGGCAAATCAAGGTAGCGAAGTCTTAAAATAGGCGCTTATCGTGTGTCATCTTTAAGAAGTGAATACGCATACTTGTGACATGCATTTCGTAATCCAGTGAAGGTTTCATACTCTTCGAAGGGTACGCGAGCGGATAATTTGCGATCCTTGCTTCTAGTGTGACAGGCTTCTTCAGTGTTTCCAAGAGGAGGCCTCAATTATCTTGCCCCGTGTGATGCTGGATGAAACGAAACGTGAAACAGTAGTAGTGTTGTATAACAAGCAGCTTCGTTTGTGAGTAGTATGGTATGTACATTTGGGGACTAAAGAACAGGCCTTAAGCCAGGAAGACGAAGGACCAGGAGCGTTTATTAGAACAGTGTGTACATACTATGGGGGACGTGTCATCAAGGTGAAGGACAATGCACTGCTGCCTACTGTGTGTGGATACACGTCAGCTGTGCAAATGAATGGACGCGTTCGTCGTCCTCTTTTCGCATAACTTGTACGGGATTTCCTACAGTAAACAACTTCGCGTGCCCGGCGCCCTTTGCGGTCATAACAGTAGTACGCAGTAGTCTTAATACCCTCCTAATGCTGGATGATCCAAATTTTTTAATTTTACGCTCAAGACAACTGTTGTCACTTGCTATTACTGGGAATGATGGTGTGATGAGTAAGAACCTGTAATTAGGTGGACGTTGCTCCCATGATTAGTCCAAGTAGGGACGAAACCCCCTCTAGAGTAGTGAACACTAAACGTGGGGTTTTTATGGCGAAGAATAAAATGTTAGTATATCTTTCCGGTCGTTTTACGGGATTGATGCAAGGCATACAAAGCATGAGCGTGAGAGTTGGTAGGTCTGTACTCTTTGGCGCATTTAGAACAATTGGTAATGCTATCTGTTCATGATACTTTGATAATGACATCCTACTGAATTTCAGAGCAGATCGCTGCTGATTTCTCAATGATCTGGTAACCTTCGTTGTCCGACTTTTCCGGCATTCACAGCCCGGTCACATTTGTACATCAGTTTTTTGCTTTCCGGCTGATTTATTATGAGAATAACAGCACTTGCGGTTATCATGTAATTTCTTTTAATGATGTACTTAACAGATTATTCGTGCTTCATAGTTTGGTGACGCGCGTTTGGTCTTGTGGTGAAAACTGGGGAATTTCGGCGGCAGATCGTCATCATCATCGTCATGTTACCAGTACTTAAAGTTTAGTGAGGATTGACGGTCCCACTATACCACTTACACCACTATTCAGCAGTGAGGTGACAACACGAATCGAAGTGGTCGCGGGACAAATACGGGAAGGATCATTGGAGGGCAGCATCACATGGAATGGCTTTTGCCACATGTGGGAACTGAGACTTGGTGTCCAAAGCGACCGGAACATCCTCAGATCAGTGTTGTGTGCAAATGAGTGTTTTTGTTCGTAGTCCCGTTGAGATACATAACTCGTGTATTGGTTTCCCCAAATAAACAACTTCTGTGCCATCCGCCTTCTCGGTTCACAACAATTGGTGCCGTGACCAGAATGCGAGGATGAAGATCTTGTGGCCGCAGCCGTTTGTGGAGGGGAATGTTCGGAGTTTCCTGGAGGACTTCGAGGACGTGGCGGAGGCGATCGGAGTGAAGGCGGACCGGGCGAAGCTGGCGGCCCTGCGGATGCTGCTCAAGGGCAGGGCAAAGGCGGTTAATAAGACAGCAGTTCAGGCTAGGTTAGAAGTCAATGGTAGCTTGTAGTAATGTTTGATTGACACTGGGGCTGCGATTTCACTGATTTGACCGAGGTCAGGAAAGATTGTGCGGCCGTGTGCGGTGGTAGTCCGAACAATCGATGAGTTTGCTCTGAAAGTTGATGGTCTGGCAGAATATGGTGTTCGAATCGATGGTCATGTTGTCAAACAACCTTTCGTCGTTGTCCCCGACGCACGTCATACCATCTTGGGGGCGGATTTTCTTGACCGCGTTGAGGCCGTAATTGATTTGAAGCATGGTAAACTGGTAACGAAGTATGGGATGGTTCCATCCGTGATAAAGCGCAAAACCCAATTTGGACAAATTGAAGTGAACGCACCCAGAGCAATGCCAGGTTGTGACAGTCAGTTGCTGAATGAAGTGATACGCAACTTTCAGGAATTGTTCACTACGGATCAGAACCCGTATGGCTATTGTGACTGGGTTGAACACGAAGTCCCCATCGAGTCGAAGCGATTTTGGCCCCCGAAGAACTCCAATACACTTGTAGCCAGAAATTGAACAAGTGAAGGACATGCTGAAGGAAGAAATAATCGAGGAGGCGGATAGCCCGTTCATTTCTCCTATCTTGTTGGTGAAGAAGCCTAACGGTAAATTTCTATTTTGTGTCAATTTCAGGCGGTTGAACGAAATAACGATCAATAAAATCGTAGTGGTCTCGACGGTGGCGGAGATTTTTGACAAGCTACAGAACGCTAGGGTATTTACAGTGTTGGACTTACGGTCCAGATATTGTCAGATCCCAATCAAACAATCGGACCGAGATAAAACAGCGTTCACAGTGGGAGAAACGCAATGCCGCTCCAAACGAATGCCGTTCGGACTCTCAGGCGCCCCCCCTCATGTTCAGACGACTGATGCTGAAGGTGCTGGACGGAGTGAGCAACACTGTTGTCTATGGAGACGATATCGTCACTTACAGCACAAATGAGACAGAACATACAGTACACGTTTCAGCAGTGCTGCATAAGATTGAAAAAGCCTACCTTCGGATCATTAGTTCAAAGTCCCAACTGGCGAAACAAACGGTAGTACTTCTCGGTCACAAGGTCGGTCAAGGGGAGGTCCAGCCACTACCCGAGAAACTGCTGACAATCGAGGCTATTCCGGTGCCAACTTCGAAGAGGACGCTGAGACAGTTTCTCGGTCGCGTTGGGTTCTACAGCCGCTTCATCAAAAACTTCCATGACCTCGCGAGTCCGTTATACGAAATTCTGAGGAAGGATTGCCAATTTCATTGGTCACAGAAAGCCAACCAAGCGTTCGTCGAGATCCAACGCTTGATGAAAGAAGGACAGCTGACTCTGAAATTGCCAGTGACTGGACAGAGCTTCATTGTCTCAACGGATGCGAGTGATGTAGGAATTGGAGCGGTACTGAAGCAGGAGGACGGTGTGGTGGAATACGCCAGTCGGGTACTGAGTCCTGCTGAACGAAACTATTCAACGACAGAGAAAGAATGTTTGGCAATCGTATGGGCCTTGGAAAAATGGAGGCCGTACTTGCTCGGCCGACAGTTCCATGTGGAGACTGACCACAAACCGCTGGAGTGGATTAAATCGGCGAAGGACCCTCGAGGAAGGCTGGCTCGTTGGGCATTACGACTACAGGAGTACGACTTCACAATTCGCCACTTGTCCGGGAAAGAGAACTGTGTGCCCGATTTGCTTTCCCGAACGCAACACTTCGATGAGGTCCACAAGGACGTGGTCGGAGTTAACAGTATTGAACTGGAGAGTGACCCCGGGAAGTTACAAGCAGTACAGAGAATGGATACGACGATCCGGACGGTGATTGACCGACTCTTGTCGGGAGGACAACCGCCAGAGGACGAGCTGAATCCGGAATTGAAAGCTTTCAGAACGCACTGGTCCGATTTGCGGCTGAATAGTGCCGGAATTTTGATGCGCCAGTTGCGAGAGGGAATAAACGTCCCGGTCATACCGGCGGAATTGAGGGCGACAATTGTGAAAGAATGTCATCAGCTGGCTCATACGGGTTGTCATCGAACTTATGAAATGCTGAAACAAAGAGCATACTGGCCGGGAATGAAGAATGATGTTAACAATCATGTCCGGGCGTACCAGCAATGTCAGTTAGTAAAGAGCAATAACCACCCCAGTCAGTATCCCACACAACCAATTCCGGTCAGTAAAATTGGAGAACTGTGTTTAGTGTATGTGATGGGCCTCGTTCCAGTAACGACATCCGGAAATCAATACATCGTAGTCATGACCGAACACTTCGCTAGGTGGATCGAAGCAGCCGCTGTACCCGGTCAGTGCGCAAGCACGATGTGCAGGGCGGTAATATAGCACATCATAGCGGATCATGGAATATCACGAAGCATATTGACTGATCAAGGCCCCTGCTTCGAAAGTGAGCTGTTTTGGAACTGTTTTGGGGCGTTTGGGAATCAAGAAAATACGCACAACTGCACACCATCCTCAATCGAACGGATTGACGGAGAGGAACAATCGCACGATCAAGGTATGGTTGACTGTGAAAGGAGGAGGCTGGGAGGAAACTTTATCATTGATTCTGTTGGCCCACCGCTGTTCGCCGCAAGGGACAACGAAAAAGTCGCCATTCGAGCTAATGTATGGGCGCGCGCCACCCTTGCCAGTCGATCAGGAGATTGGTTTATGGGGAGACCGACGGATGAGCACGTGTGAATTGGCGGAAGTTCGGAGATTGGCCAACCGATACTTGAAAAACACCCAAGAAGCTTCCAAGGGGCGATCAACTGCAGGTCATCGGGTCGAAGGAATGTGTTTGAACCTGGTCCTGAGGCTGAATACCGAGACCTGCGGAGCGTTGGACCAACAAGACCCGGATCTAGGAAGTTCCTGGCAAATTGGAGGGGACCGTATGTAGTAGTTGAACGTCGTGGCCCAGTGTATATGGTAAAGAATGAGAAAAGCCAACATCGAGCGCTTTGTAAATGGTACGACACTCTGAGCAGGAGAGAATGCACACCAGGTGTGTCAACAGCACCGAGGCCGGAACGAAGATCGTCGAGAGGACGAAGAGAACCTGATCGCCTTTTGTTACGACTGGAACAATCTTTGTGAGGAGGGCGGTGTAGTGGGGATTGACGGTCGCACTGTACTACTTACACCACTATTCAGCAGCGAGGTGACAACGCGAATCGAAGTGGTCGCGGGACAAATACGGGAAGGATCATTGGAGGGCAGCATCACATGGAATGGCCTTTGCCACATGTGGGAACTGAGACTTGGTGTCCAAAGCGACCGGAACATCCTCAGATCAGTGTTGTGTGCAAATGAGTGTTTTTGTTCGTAGTCCCGTTGAGATGCATAACTCGTGTATTGGTTTCCCCAAATAAACAACTTCTGTGCCATCCGCCTTCTCGGTTCACAACAGAACTTCATAATCTTTTATACAGTAGCGCTAACAGTATGAAGCCCCTCTGTTAAAGATGATCAGTGGTATGAAAAACATTTCAGCTGAGTTCGGTAGTTTACCACAGAGGCCGCTGTCGGCGGTATCAAGGTTTAACCATAAACTGCAATTCAAAATTACGTTCGAGGCTGTTTTCAAGTGTTGTGAGGAGCTGGTAATATAGGGTGCGACAACTTTGAGTAACAGTCCCCTATCTCGGCTGCTTTTGCACAGGGGTGGCCCATCATAGCATGCCCCGTATCGACTATCTTCTTTAAAAATGCCCACTTGAATATATTCGTAATACACGATGTGTAAAGCGGAAACAAAACCACGAAGATTAATTCACGGGGGTTTAATTGACAGGATTTGAACATCTGGTGGTCGTTTGATTTACCTTTTACTAATCTTCACGTACTAGCAGCCAGAAAGGCTTTTCAAGGTTCAACATGATAAGGCAGATTTCCATCCGTCAGCTTTTCAAACTCTCCATGATGGTTATGTTAAAACTTTTTTCGGGTGTACCAGTGTGGCGGTGCGCGCTAGTTTGAAAAAAGATGCACTCGTTGTTATACGTATTCTGAAAGCTACAAAGAAAACTCTGGCTGTGAAATTCTTGATTGCTATTTGCTAAAATGTTTAAAACTGCGGTGCGAATGAATTCTCAGAAAACTTCTCAATAAGGCTCTCGAGTTTGTACTGTTGCTCTGGAGACTAGCACTTCGCACAATTTTGCTCATTGCGGACTCACATTATATCGCGGAAGTAGTGAACATAAACAGGTTCACTGTGGGGAAGCATCCACAGCTGGGCATTTTGCACGATTCAGAGAAATGCCGAACTGTTATGATCGTCTTTCCACTGTTGACTCTGCCGGCTTTAATGATAACACTTCAGGTCGTGCAAAGTAAGTAAATATCTTGCTGATCGGCATGAAAATACTTCTGCCTATAGACACAACTTCCGATTTTATACTCAGCTCAACGAAACAGTGAATCGGTCGCACGGGCTGTCCATTTGGTATGGAACACTTCGAGAAATGATAATCCATTTTCTGAACAATTAATTTGAGACGTTGCATGTCACTGCTATTTGGTATAAACAGATCACAACAAAATATCGAGATCACGTGAATGTAAAACTGATGTTGTTGTACACCGTGTTCTACGCCTTTCCTCTGTTCTTCTTCCCACTTTTTCTGTTGTTCGCATTTTTTTCGACACAATGACTGTTCCCAAACTCTTGTACGGATAGATAAACCATTAGTATATATTAGTACATTTGCTGTGCCGCTGGCTCCAGTCTGTAGACGAGCTTGCCCGATCCCCGCACTTGTCTCTTTATCTGAGATTACAGTCATTAATGTACGCAAAGGTGAACTGACGAAAAGCCTACTGACTACAGCAGTGGTGAGAATCTTCATAACTGTACACAAGTAAGGGCTATCTTTCACCTTTGGTCAGGTGCAAAATTAGTTTTCTTTCTCAAAAGATGTTGGTTCACTGGAGGATGAATTGAACCGATTAGAAGTAAACGTCTTGCACTAAGTCATCCCAATAATAGACATTTAAAGACAACTGAGTCTATCATTATACGATGAATTTTCATATGGTTCCGCTAATTCAGTAGAGACTCATCAGTGTCCCTTTTTCTACTCCCGAGGACCAGTTGGCAAACCGTAATGGTGACAAGGTCTTATACACCGTTGCTTACTTTGAGGCATGCTTGCAAGTACCAGTGAACGCATGCAGTCGGCGATTTCAGCAACTACAAAGTCGCTGGTCCAGTCAGCACAGCCATCAACTACTCAATGTGACCTGTGCCTAGTGTTTCGCAGCAGATTCATCTGGTTTAACAATCCTTCCCTGAGAACATGCTGAGCATAACTTGAACCTCACTCAGTACTGATCGCTGCTGTCGCTTTCCCATGAGACTCTCGCTTAACCCTGTCGTTCCGATAGAGGATAACAACTGCTCTGTTAACTCCGATCGACCACCCGACAGCAAGAACAGACCCTACTGACAGGCTTTAACAGGAGTGAAACTCAAGTAAAGTGCTCCCTTTCGAAAGGAGCTGCAATCACTTGTGAGTGGTTTTCAACCTGTATGCTGACCAAATCTTAGTAGGGGTGATGAATGTCAACAAAACAGATGAAAGTCGTCGGTTACGATCACTTTCGTTAACGAAACAAAAGAATGTAGTTTTTATGTGAAAAAGAAAAGTTCTTTTCGCATAGAAATTGTTCAGTTTCAGTAGGACTGCGTAGGACAAGTCTAGAAATAAAAGCTATCACAAGGATGCCCCCGGTCATGAGTGAGAGTTGCCACCATAGCTTTTGTTCCACATATATAAGGTGTTTGTGCGAAAGTAAATCTTTTAGTCATCACCACTTCGCCATGACTATGGATAAAAGCCTGTTCTTTTTTGGTTATACGTTTCGAACAAAATTCTACCTTCAATTTGCATTCAGCGCTCTGTAAGACTTATAACTAACCACTGAAGCAGATTCGTCGAAGTGTGACATAGGGATGGTTTATCCTGCACAAAATTTCAAGTAGTTTGCGAAATGAAGGTCCAATGTTCACACCTTCAACTTAAATACTCCGCAGAGTTCCACGCGGGATCAGGTTCACGCTGTGTACAGCCCATACGTTTTCTGTCCTTGTTTAGCGCCCTAAAAAGTCCGATTCACGATGCCCATCGATTACAGCTGTGGGATACAATGCTACTAGGATGCAGTTCACAAAATCACTTCAAGTTTGGATATGTTGTTTTATCTCGTTTCATGGCAGAGCAGTTGGTCACAAACCCCAATGAAAACGCAGTTGCCTCACCAGTACCAGCAGATTACAAAGCCTGTAGAATCTTTTCGGATTCCGTCAGTTATCTCGCAGAAACTGTCAAAATGATGGGTGACAACAGAAAAGGGTGTTTTATTACAGCAAATTTCCCAACATTTCTGACAGGTATGTAACCGAGTTAGTCAATGGAAGCTCATCCTAAAGATTCGCTTGTCATGATTAACAGACGTTTCATACTGGCGGATCTTGTCATGGTTCGGACAACCTTACGATTAATCTGGTTGTCATGATATGTCTCCTGAGGTCGATTGGTCGAGTTTAGACAATTAGACTTGAAGGTTGGTATGTAGTTGTAAAGGGTTTGCAGTGACTCGGAAAATGCCAGTGGAGATAGAACTTCACAAGTGCCGACAAATCATGACCTCGGGTCTATAATTGTCCCCATGGGCCCATCATATAGGTTCTTACTTATCAACGGTCGACGGAGGATAAGTGACAAACACTTTTCCTTACACTAATAACTAAGATCGACAATACGTTCTCATCTCACGTTTATTTTTCTCATTCGACACCCTGGAAACTTTTGTGACGGCAAGTGGAATTTCACGTTTTTCATACAAGTGGTGTCGGTCATTATGTGCTTACGCCTGTTTGTAACTCATATTTTGCCAACCAGTTGGACAAGTTTAAGTGGGTTTCACATACATTTGAAGGAGTGAAATAATGTCGTAGAGAGTTGACATTTCTTGCTTGAAAAATGTGCATTACTTAATACGGTTACACTGGAACAGTAATCACGAAACAAACCATTTCTTGGATGACGGGTAGAAACTTCACTTGATCCGGTAGTAATAACGACCTTTCTAACGGATAAAAATAAATTAATGCGATTTCCGTTCAGCGATTATCTAAGGGAACAGTCTGCACGCCAAGCGTGCGTCACGCTGGGGGAATTTGGCTACCCGCATCATTACGTGTCGCGAAAATAATGTTTTCTATCGCGTTTGATTTGGAAATTTCATTTGGGTACTTGGGATCACGCTCTGCTGCTAGCCACACTTGCCAATATCCTGACAGCTGACTGCCGATCGGTATCCTCCGTTGAGCACACTATCCTTGTCGTCCACACTCCAGAAACTCACAGAAACCTAATACACTTGTGACGAATCTCACAAACACAATCGTTTTTGTCGTCCAATCAGTCAAGTGTCAACGTGAAATCGCGTTATTATAATAACCAACTGATTTAATGCTTATTTTTGCAATAGATATCTGACGTTCTTGATCTCATCGTAACACAACTGATACGCTCAAGTCCAGTGACCAGCTTAAACATGTTTGTCTCACTCGCAGTTGACAGTGTGATGTCATTAAATCGATAATAATGTGCTTACTGATGAGTATAGTGCTTCTTTTCGAAAGAGGCTGGCTGGAAAGTCTATCTGAATGCGAACGCTGCGATCAAATGTGAGTGATGGTCAACTTGAAAATAAA
>QNGE01003723.1:3929-24699 GCA_008508345.1 Paragonimus westermani | reverse complement strand
TTTTTTTGTAATGTGAAGAGCGAGCAAGATACAGGGTTGCCAAAGCTCTCGCATGTTGACATACGTCAGTCAAGTAGGTTGAACAGGCATCTAGTAGGTGAATATGATGCATAACAGAATCGATTGAAAATTTACAGCCTAGAGGAAGCTTGTGTGAATCTGAATCCGCGTTGAGTGATTCGAAGCGCCCTAGACGAGAAGCTCCAGGAGAAATTTCCTTTGTGAAATGGTCGCAAGTACTCAGACGTTGTGATAGAATAAAATAAACCCGAGATTTGAATACTACTAATAATAAGCCGAAATTCACATGAATCTGTGCCAACTACAAAGCCATCACAGAAAATCATACGAACGTGACGCGCAAACGGAGGACTGCAGGAGTCAAGATGTTTGCCAGCAACATCTAAGGAGTTGGAGAGACTTCGATCGCTTCATGTAAAACGTTGGGGGCCCATCAATAACAAAGTAGAGCACAATTCGGGATAGCTTATGAGAAATCGGTAGTCAGCTTCATTGGCAGTGTTTCAAATCTGAAACGGAATCTTCACCAAACCAGATGGATCCGTCACAAGTTTGGTGGTATTTAAATCAGGTTGGTTGTGAACAACTAAACGAAGCAGAACATAACGGGTCACAGGGCAAGTGTATATGTACAGGACAGAAAACTGGGGCGAAATAGTCAAAGAGAGCTTATGAGAAATCGGTAGTCAGCTTCATTGGCAGTGTTTCAAATCTGAAACGGATTGGTTGTTGGCAAAGTTGTCATTATCAAACGAAGGTTTCGTGATCAGTCGGTATGGAGAAGCATCGGTTTTATTCACATCAACTGAGTACATTCATTTTGGGCAACTGGATATTCTTTGTCTGGCACGCAAGTGATGGTGCAACGATTTACGAGTAGCAGCCACGTTCTTTAGACGTCCGATCCGCGATAGCTAACCGATATTATCTGCCGCTGTCCATATTTGTTCCGAGCATATAATTCATTCGCTTCTCACTTATGATTGTCTGCGAGTTCTTATCCACCATGTTAGGACGTGTAGACTCAGATTAAAACATGCAAATTTCGATTTGATTGCTAATCTGTGACCACGGGAAGTATACCTTTGATCAGCATTACTTTAGACAGCCATTGGGAGGTTACGTTGGCTTTCCAAGTAATCGCTGATGTTTTGAAATGGTCATGAGGTAAATCACGTTCATCCCTCACGCGAGTATTTCTTACAGAGGCTTATTGCCAATGAACTTTTGCTTCAGTCTGCAGCAATCTTCGTTCACCTGTCTAGTCGCTGTCTACTCACTCATTGTCAAAATAACACGGATAGGAAGCCAAGACTAGAAAGTAGGCGATACGGTGAACAAATTAATTTTGATGACTTGCACACGAAAATCCATAGCAGCGTTCCGCGCATCTGGCTAATACGCCAGTAAAACTAACGGAAAAGATATTAGCAAAATCTTACACCACACACCTGGATACCTGAGTGTGGACGGAAAATTCCACCGAGTCTGGTGTTAACCTAATTGCTGGTCTGGTCAAGCAATTCAGCCAACTGTGTAGGTAAGTATTTTATTATGCAAGTTGATGCGCCCAACGATAGTACCGAGGAAGGGCTAGTATTACCAGGCATACAGTGACGCCACGCCACTCGCTCCAGTCTGTTCACTGTGGTAGTGTGCATAAAATTTTCCATTCAGATGATACATTGAACTAGATAGGCAGTAATAGAAACTCGGTTCTCACCCAAAGTTATTTTAGACGACGTGTGTTTATAAGAACACTTTTGCTCAAGAAATCTGCTCTCTAGTTGTGAAGGTGCTGTTAATGAGAAGCTAATTACCTCCTGAAGGCGTGGCGGCAGGTTTAACTTTCCTATTACGCAAATGCAACGTGCTACCGCCTCGGGAGTTGCGTTCCATTGGTTGTAGTCGCCGTCTAATCTAAGCATCATAATTGTGAAGTTTATAAGCAGTCAAGAAAATCTTACTCATCGTATGTCACGAAATTGTATCTTGCACCGTTTTGCAGCTATTTTGGAACACATATGTTGGTAAATTAGGCAAGTGCACTTAAAAACAAAACCGATAGGTTTGTCCACCAATTTTATACCATCCAGCAAAACATAAACCAAAAAAGGATTTACTGTTGTTACTATGGTTTTAAAATGCCCAAGATGTGTTCGGTTTAGCATGCATATACTATCTTCACGGTAATATAAAAATTTCTGCGTTCATATTGACTAATACCATCGTCACTTTTGGCATTTTTCATAAAACTCTTGCCGTACTCATGAGTAGTGTAGCACATTTTGTTGAATCTCTAGATAAACCACCTTGGATCTCCCCATACTTTATCGCCCGGCTGTTTATCACCTTAATCAAAACGGTGGTCCGACTGCTGCACTTATGAGGGTCCTTAAGAAAATTCGAGGATGTTTGCTCTTACCTTTGTTTCCCATCCAAATGGTTTGCCTCTCTACTCCAAACTCTACTGATCGAATACCAATTTAGGCTTACGAACACGTGGTCCAAAGCTGTCTGCCGGTCCGGTTCACCGACTTACTGACCAACGTGAGCTCTCACTGCTTCCATACTCACTAAGTGAATAATATAGTTAGCCTTTGTCGATTTCTGGTGTATTGATTGCACAAGTTTAAAAGAGCGACAGTTCTTTCACTCGTCCATTCAACCATTCTGCGACGATTGGGGTAGGTAAAACCAAAAATCCTGGGTGTAACGCCTAAGTACATTTTACAGACGGACTTGAATGAAGTGATTTTGCGCTCCTCATTCATTCATTCGCGCGCCTTTTAACTCGTTACTCCATAATGCATAACTAGTTCACACAATCTGTTTTCGCTAGCATAGACCGCTATTCCGTTGCACTTCTACTGAACCAACATGAGATTCGGTTTGGTGATTAATTGGGAAATATACGCCTGAACAACAGGATTTCTCCGACCCTCATGCGTTTATAGATAAATTTCAGTTACCGTTCAAATCTGTTTCTATATAATTCCTGACTCTGACTGATGCATGTCAGTTGGCATTGAAAACACAAACGACTGAATAATTGCAGCCTGTGTGAAAAGGAAATGCACTAACCACGGGAAATCTTGAGACGGAGTTATCAAATCGTTCGCTCGGAACTATAACCGCACCCACCCAGTGAACCAATGTCACAAGTGCACGGCGCCGTTTACAAATGATAGCGTCAGTCGCTCCAGTTGAACAACCATACTTAACGTTTTTTCATTATCAAATCTTATTGACGGAACAACACAACAGGAAGGTGAAATCTGTCCAAGTGAACATAGATGAATGACACTCATAGAGGGACCTATAAGGATGTTAGATTACTCCTGTGCATCATCACATTGGATGCACTTGACGACTCGCACATTCTTCAGCGATCAGGTTCGCGGTAGATGCATTGCAGTAGACCAGTCAATCAATAATAGCGGGAAGAAAGCCAATTAACAAACGTACTGAGGTTTTTTATATTGAGAAGTTGCATGACTCGGGACGCGTCATAAAACAATACCTATTGGTTGTATTAAATGGTGACATTAATTTTAGTTCAATCAAGTAATCACATCTGAACATTTTTGACTTTGGCGTCTAAGAAAGTAAAACTGGATGCACTGATACAAAACAGCACCAAAAGTGGAACAAAAACTTGAAAATCCATGTGCTTTTTGATGCCCATAAGGTTTATCGAATAACGGGTATGGGATAAAAAGTTCATGGTTGTGAGGGAGCAGCTTGACTTTGATGTAGCCATGACATTCACAATTGGCGAGCCATGGACTAGATTTCCTTTGATAACACTGAGCGAAAATGTACGACATGGGTTTACTCCGTCCAACATTAATTCAAATGGAGTTGATCAATCCAAGAACAGTCGTCTTGTGATGGCAGTCACTTATTCAATCTAAAGTGTAGTGTGTGATGTTATATTTGATGAACTCCTAAACTTAGGGGCTCTGTACAACTCTGAATCCTCGTCTTGGCAGTTGCGGATCTTAACAGTGACACTATAACTGGTGGCTTCAGAAGAATCGTCAGTTAGTTTTCCATGTCCACTTACTCTTGGTACGAATTCTCAGGCAGTCTGTTTAGCATTATCACGTGAACAAACAATTCCTATGCTTTTTGTTCTAGGTGCTGTGTACCGATGAACTCTACTAATTACTTCATTTCAGGCCCAACCGAAAACGAATTACGTTCTATACACCTACAGTTTAACCGCTGAACTTCTTCAAACGTTTTGATACTTATTTGCACACTCCAAACGCCTCTTGACTCACATTTTGAGGTAGCTTTTGTTTACTAGGTTGTTTATTTACTGTGTTGCTTTAGACAAATGCACTAAATTCCAGGTTATCTGGACCAAGACCATTATCACTTCGTGGGAAATGAAGCGGTACATTAGGGTTCAATCCACAAAATGTGCACCAAACTCCCAGCAGCTTGAACGTACGTTAGAATCAAACACCGAAATGATCGTTCAATACAGGACTTGATCAAGACGTAGAAACGTGTTTTAACAGCGTTTCAACGGACTGCAGTTTACATTCATTAACAAATCGGAAATGCGGTAAGAAAAAGTGAGCAGTAATGAAAACAAACCTACCCGAGGTATTAATAGCAAAAACTGCCTGATACGAAATAATGAGCAGTCAACAACTCACTCTTTATTTCGATCGTTTGCATGTTCATGTTCATTAACTACCAAATGCTATAACGTCAGAAAACTGTAGATTAATTTAGTTTACCGTATAAATCGGATGTCAGCCGCCTGGTTAGACTTTGCGGTGCATTCGGATTAGATAACACCATACGGTTTAACCCGAACTAGTGTGTTTGATTAAGCCGGTGATCGAACATGCACTCAGACTTACATTTTTAATGTCTGTCTCTGTGGAGTTCACCTGATCGGCCGTAGAAAATTGCCAAGGTGTAATCGTTGGTGAATAAACAAATGTGATCTATATGTGGTCCAGATTTGATGCAAGACTTGTACGCCACTGGATAGACCACTGTGAAGAAACAAGTCAAACTACGGTTCAGCAGCCTAACTAAGAAATGTTAGCAGGAAAGCCTGGTCTGTTATGTGGCCTGCTTTCTCTTACTCATTCATCAGTAACATGGCCAAGATATGTACCGAAGTTTTAAAGAGATAGAAACGAGAGGGCCATGCTGGTTCCTCGCGAAACGATACCATTTTGGGTTCCAGGAATGTTTTATCATAGTCACTGATGACGACATTTTGGAAGAAAAACCACTTGCAATAAAAATTTTCCTTAACTGAGTAGGAACAACCACGAAGCCTGTCGTATGCTTTCAGCGAATTTCGATCGTTGAACACAAACCACATATCATACCACGTGAGTTTGAAACCGATTGTCCTTAGTATCCTATTTTGACTAGGGCTTGTAAGACTGATGTTTAACGGATGGGAGATTTGCAGTGCGAACGAAATTCCCTGTTCTAACCTGAGTCTACACGTCCTAACATAGTGGATAAGAACTCGCAGACAATCATAAGTGAGAAGCGAATGAATTATATGCTCGGAACAAATATGGACAGCGGCAGATAATATCGGTTAGCTATCGCGGATCGGACGTCTAAAGAACGTGGCTGCTACTCGTAAATCGTTGCACCATCACTTGCGTGCCAGACAAAGAATATCCAGTTGCCCAAAATGAATGTACTCAGTTGATGTGAATAAAACCGATGCTTCTCCATACCGACTGATCACGAAACCTTCGTTTGATAATGACAACTTTACCAATAATCACTCCTTTCGACGCAGCACACACCAATCATACTACACACCGTGATCAATCTAGGAAAACTAACCTATTGGCGAGTTGAGTTGTCGGTGAAACTCACCAAATGTAGTTCGACACCGCATACTTCGCACACGTTCTTCCCTATGGTGATGCATCCACTGAGTTACATGTGACACGTCCGAAACACTGCAGTTTGATCCCCAGTTGACTGTGCTGTCAATCTGCTCGTTTTCGGCAGGCTATACCCTGAACAGTTAGGCGTTTGTGTTGACACCGAACAATCCTGGTGTTTAACAAACCGTCATCACTCGCTTATTACCATTTCCGATTTTGCGTTCCCCACAAGCGGTATTCGGCAACCACGCGTGCCAACAGAGTATGTAAATGATATTGTCCTAGATGTTGCAACAAACCAGTTGCAACCGAGTTATGGAGTACAAACTGTGCAATACAATATTCCCCACTGGTCTTCACGTCGACACATACTGCTTACTTCCAATAAGTGTCTGGTCCTAGTGCTTTACCTGCTTTATGGCTGCCGACCAACTGCCAGTCTTCGACCCATCCCAGACAGAAATTATTTGCCCTCGCTGTGGTTAATTTCGGTGTGCATGAATATTTGTTATTTCCGATCTACGGTTGAAACAAATGATTCCCAGGATTTCCGTTACCCCGGTTTAGTAAATATATAACTTTGTGCATACGTATGTAGAAAACCTGAAAAGCCTACGGAAAGTGTGCTGGTTCTATGCAGATGTTGCATTTGTGATTATAAAGTGAAATTGGATGATCACATATTCTGCTGCAGCTTGACTAGATAGCTCCCAAAATCAGATGGACAATGGAATGAGATTCAACTGGCTATCATTTTAGGACTTTTCGTCTCACAGAGCAGGACGAAGCCTCACGACTGTTGCTGACAACAAAACCATGCAAGTACCTAATCTTCTCATCTATAAGTCCGATCACTGTAAGCAAGTTCATGCGAGGGCTCTAATCTCAATTTACCTAGACCTCTGTGTTTATGCACAGACACGGGTAACCAAAGATTAATACCGGAAGAGGGACTGAATACGTGAGTGAATAGGTGTTGCCTTGAGCAGTATCTCAAGAGGTAATTCGGAGGGGTATTCAACTCAGCAACGATGACACCAAGGGAACCGAAAAGTACTACTGTTGTTTCACTCAGGTAAGAGACACCAGAGGCTATACGTAGGGACTTGAACGAAATAAGCATCGGGACGGATTTTTCATAGGAGGAATAGAGCGTGTATAATCTTGGTGCGCATTACGAGTCACTTGCCGTTTGAGAGACTTATTAATTCTGAAGATAGAACAGATTGCATGGGGATACTCACAAGTGTGTATGAGACAGGTAACAGGAGAACTTGGAAGTTGAGTAAATGTGCATCGATGGAGCGTCAGGAAAGCACTCGAAAACCAACTGAGGTGTGAGTTCATGATCAGGGATTCACTAGTCGGTGGTCACTCGTCGGATATCTGTTGTGAAGTTTATTTGTGATTTCGGAGTAGTTAGATGAGGATTTAGAGTTACACAGGAGCGCCTAGCTTTGGACACCATCGAACTCACGGAGATCATATGCACTATGAACAGAATTATCGCGGGTGAATATTTTGGCATGTGGCAACCCGTCTTAGATGGAATGAACAGACCTGCGTCGATGACCGGGTAAAGCCACAGTTTCAACGCTTCCAGAGTATTATTCCGATATCTGCCACCCTCCTACGGTCAATCGACTCAACTTTTCTGGCCGATTATAATGATTTCATTCATGTTTCGCTGTTCGTCTGTCACCGGTCCGCTCTCTTTGACTATTTCGCCCCAGTTTTCTGTCCTGTACATATACACTTGCCCTGTGACCCGTTATGTTCTGCTTCGTTTAGTTGTTCACAACCAACCTGATTTAAATACCACCAAACTTGTGACGGATCCATCTGGTTTGGTGAAGATTCCGTTTCAGATTTGAAACACTGCCAATGAAGCTGACTACCGATTTCTCATAAGCTATCCCGAATTGTGCTCTACTTTGTTATTGATGGGCCCCCAACGTTTTACATGAAGCGATCGAAGTCTCTCCAACTCCTTAGATGTTGCTGGCAAACATCTTGACTCCTGCAGTCCTCCGTTTGCGCGTCACGTTCGTATGATTTTCTGTGATGGCTTTGTAGTTGGCACAGATTCATGTGAATTTCGGCTTATTATTAGTAGTATTCAAATCTCGGGTTTATTTTATTCTATCACAACGTCTGAGTACTTGCGACCATTTCACAAAGGAAATTTCTCCTGGAGCTTCTCGTCTAGGGCGCTTCGAATCACTCAACGCGGATTCAGATTCACACAAGCTTCCTCTAGGCTGTAAATTTTCAATCGATTCTGTTATGCATCATATTCACCTACTAGATGCCTGTTCAACCTACTTGACTGACGTATGTCAACATGCGAGAGCTTTGGCAACCCTGTATCTTGCTCGCTCTTCACATTACAAAAAAATAAATTCATGTAATATATATATATATATATACGTAACTACGTTGCTCCCGTGCTTGTTTTGGTTGGCGGCATCCGATTTGGATTAGCCTNCACGACCGGGATTTGAACTCCGGCCATTCCTTGACTTGGCTCGTCCATTGTTACTGGCACACAGGTTATACCTTCAGCAGTGTACCCGAGATTAGGACATGTTTACTAAAACTTGTTGGTGTTAGCGGGCAGTATTGATGGAACTTTTGCCATTTCACTCTCTCAATCGATGTATCTTGAGTTTGGCAAATCATCATGGCGGTTATTTTTACAGCACTTTAACACGGTTTTTCATTCTCTCCCGTTTCTTGGTACCGGTGTAGTGCGTTTTTCCTTCTGGATAACTTGTTTGTTTGTTCTGATGCCCGACGACGGATTTTGTGCTAGTTTTAATGAAGAAGACACTAGCAATCTGAAGGATTGCTGAAATATCTACCCTTCGTGTTAAGTGTCCATGCGTCTATCCTCTCCCCGACCAATACTAAGCATTGCCTGTGCATATCTTGAGCACTAATTCTGGAAATATTTTCGCGAAAGCCTATTGCTGAACTTTTGTCTGTTTTCTCAACTAATTATAGGTCACATGGACCTTTGGTACGTAAAAATGAGTCTCACTCAAACTGTTCAGAGCTCAGTCAATCCCATAAACTTTCCAAGTATCCCCATCAGGCGTAAGCAGCTGACTCACATCACTCCTCTGGTACTTCTTGTCTGTAATGCGTATATGGGCCTCAGCATTATTACTAAACGAAGACGTTTCTGCGCCTGCATCTGATACTTCGGTTGCACCTACCATTAGGTTAGCGACGCGGTGTTCAGCGTTTTTGCCACATGAAAACACGGCCGGAGTCCAAATCCTGGCCTCGTTATCAACTTGTCTCAACTTAATTTTCTTTGGCATACTGACATTTCTACACCCAGAACTAGGACACAAGATGAAACAAAGATGACTACTTTGGCTGCATGCTTAAGTTCTGCTACCGCATTAGGGCAGATGTTTAATTACGGTATACGCTCATAAACTCTCACTATAAATGTCGAACACGGTATTGCTAGTGTCCGAACTGGAAAAGACCAAACAGGTCATGGGGCTTTGTTGTTTCGCAGTAATGAAAGATTACTCTTTACTAATTAACAAAACGCTTCTACAAGGCTAGTGAATTAATTGATGGACGGTTATGGCTGGTAACTTGGCCCGATGGAAATAAAACCATTAGAATGTGGGTTCTATTCAATTTATGAATTGGTTGGGTTGACTTTTTGTTTACTTAGGTAATCTGCACATTTTCGAGTGATCACATACTCTGCGCAATTGGGAACGAGGGAAAAAGCGTTAAAATGGCCAATTAAAACACAGTACGGCTGTTGTTCTCCATAGCAGAGCAACCATCTATATTAGCTCGAAACTAAATCACGTTGTAGAAATGTCACTGAATTATGCAAATATGAAGAATCACACTCTCATGTTTGTGGCAGCATTCTGGTTGTCCATATTTACTATCACTGCGTACTGTGACGATGGATATAGTGTAAACATTGGTAAGTATAATTGGCCATTTTTGTGCAAGCTGATTATGGTACAGAATGCATTTTTTTGTGTCTAACAAGACAGGGCCTACCGATTTGCATTACAAAGATTTGGAAGGTAAAAGTAGAGCTACATTTCCGAAGTTTTGAACCGTCGTAACACTTTTGCGCGATTAGCGGTGATAAAGTAACAGACTACAGACCCCGACCCAACCGAGATCGGACAGCCTGCTCTGTATTTGAGCAGCCTAGACAGGACCAATTTCACTAGTCACGCTCACAGAATGGGCGCTGGCTGCTCAATGCGCAACATTAAAAATGTCCCCCTCGCTAACTTTTTAAAATATTTCAGAATCTTAAGTAATCTGTGGTTCCGCATTTTAATATGGCAGTGATAAACCACTTGAGCTGATTAGCTTGTTTCATTGACCCAAGCAAAAGGGTGCCTTCGCATAGCATCCACCATAAGAGACATGCGTTAAACCACTTGTGGTTCTACTCAGACACCGCATTTTCAGTTTGAACCTCAAGAATCACAACCAGGAAGCATGTTTGTTAAGGTTTTTCTGGCTCAGTGGGCCAACGCTCATTAACAAGGTGTTAGGCTAATATGAAAGTGAAATCCTTATTTCTCGGAAACAAAAGCAGAGGGACTGTGGTTCATTTACATACCGTCTCACTTCACAGCTCATATCCCCTCGCCAAATTGCCGTAGTGTACAGAACAGTCGAATATCTAAGTTGTGTCTTAGAAATTGCAGATAGAAGCGACTAATGAACTGCACATTCCGTTGATACAATGTCCAAGTTTCACTGCAGTGTAATAGCGTGGCCAACACAATTTGGCGGTAGGCAAGCATGCAGGTTTCCAACTTCGGGCTCTAATTTTTCCTGACATTTGCTTCAAGACGTCTGAAAGCAGTGCTAGCCTTCGACACACTGGCTTAAAACTTGAGATCCATTAGCAGACCTGTCGATAGGTGGACATCAAGGTAGTGGATGTCTGTGCAACTACCCACAGTGTCTCAATTGATATAGTTTCCAGGTGTAGGCACTGCACCTCTGTCCAGAGAATGCTGGAATAAATTAAAAATGAATATGAACGTCGCAGCAGCGATAGCCGTGGGCACTCATCGAAGATCATGTTCGCTCTGTGTAAGTAGCGTACGATCAGCTGCTAACGAGTGCATCCGCACTGTCGCTTTACGTAGCCGACTTAAGGCGCTGAAACGTTGGATATTCAGGAAGCGACCATCCATGAGGTACACAACTCACTGTCCTTCGAGTTCTGTAAAGCAACCGTTGCCATTTCAGTCTAATGTGAACTAGACAGGGTTGGGGCTAGGGCACGACCTTTCTCAACACCAGTGACAATGTCCGGGTCACCAGAAGGCTATTCACAAGTTTCCTCCCTCCACTTCATATCTGCATGCAACATTCGAATCAAATTGACGAACCTACCTGGACATCCAAACTTGCCGAGCACTGTCCACGGTGTTTCACGACGAATACATAAACATGGCTTACACCGGCTGATTGTGTTCACGACACTTCTCCTGGATCTGTCTGTCAGCGAACAGCAAGTTGATTTTACTGTGACTTGCCCCGAATCCACACTGTTCCTCAGGAACGTTGGTCTCCAAAACGACTGCACTGAGTCAGTTTAGCAGGATTCTTAATGACATCATTCTAGTGTAACTCATCCGCGTGGTTTCCCGATAACTTTCGATGTTTTGTTTGTTACATCTACATTTAAACAAAGGTACGATCAGGCCTTCTTTGAACGTTTGAGTGGTCACTTTCTGCTCCCAGATAAAGCGAACCATCTGAGACAAAGCACATTCCAAAACTGACCCGCCATGCTCCAGAAGTTTCCCTGGCAACCCATCACCATCCGCCACACTTCCGTTTCACAGTTGTACAACAGCCGTGGCGAGAGCACTTGAAACTGACATTTAGTTGTGGCAGGCTATTCACGACCACCCAATTAATGTGAGGCGGTCGGCCTAGGAGGCCACAAAAGTGCTTACGGCGGACTCTTGTGATGTCCTTCGGTTGAGTGCATGAATATACGGTGTCGACTTTAATCTAGACGGATGGATCGAAAATCATCTCAAACGAATCATCATCATCATAACAGCCCTGAGCTTGACCAAAGGTACTGTGGCTCGGGCCGCCGCTCACCTCAACAGTGACGTGGAATGTCTTAGAAGGAAACGTTATTAAGACGGTCAACAAATATTAAATAAGACTAAGCGGAAGAGCTGGAAATGGTATGAATACAGGTACGCCATTGACTACGACACATCGCCATCCCGGATAGCGTATCTAACCAGCGGTTTGAGTGATCACGAGGACCCCATCCAGGCAGGCGATGCCTCCCCACTTTGCTCAATGGAACAGTCAAGGTCTTCCTATTTCGTGACCACGTTGTTGCTTGACCACCACGCGGTTTTACCCAATTGTTGGTGGCCTCAGTATATAATGACCGGTACGGTAAATGTTCAGATGGCACACGGAGCACGTGACCCAACCATCGCAAGCTGTGCAACGTAATTAGTTGACCAGTTGACCGCGCATCCCGAACGTTCCGGAATATGCGAATTGTTTCCAGTGGTCCGTGTAGCTCTGTATCATCCCCATTTTATTTCGTCCTTGATTTCACGGAGACATCCAACGAATTAACGACGAGCGCTCTGAGGGATGTCCCTTTTTGCTCCACTGTTTGGGTGCGTTATCGGAACAACACGCGTGTCATTCTTCGTTTGTATCAAGGTGGGGATGGCTGTATTGTTGTTGTCAAACTAGTCTGGGCGTTTCTGGCCTTGTTTCCTTATTGTTTCGATGTTTTCTGCGTAGTTGCTTTTTATCTTTTTGCTCTGTTCTGGAAGGATCGAAGTCACGGTTGGCATAATCTTTTGGATAGAATCATCTAACTGTTCTAATCATCACTTTATGTCGATGAACTTGATTAGGATGCAGCTGTCGTGCAACATCGAACAATGACACATTGGAAACAACCTGAATGCTCTCATTCCCTTAAAATAATCCACTCCACATGGACCATCTTCTCGTGAATTCCACGTTTGTGCTTCCAAAATATCTGACAACGAGATATGTATAAGTGGCTGATAATAGGGAGCATTAGCTTGAACACTCTGCCGCGCTCACCGAAGATAGTTGAAGTAATCTCCGCCTACTGTCGCACTGAAGACTACTCAAAATAACTGACTTGCGCTTGCTAACAATTGGCCTGCTTGTATTGCAGCTGTAAAAGCGACAATCACCGCATGTTAAACAGAGTATCATCTGGTATTAGCAGAAATTTGGCTTGATGAGTCACTCGAGTCAACCTGGCCGATTAATAATTTGACGTATGATCATGCTAACAAGGAGGCAGGCGGCTATATATCAATGATGCCTGCAACCCTCGACTCGCCATCGTGGCATTTATGAGTTACCAGATTATTGTGCTTCTAACTGTTTATGCTGTGATTACAGTGACAGTAGAAGCTATGTTACTAAGTCCACTTCAGCCGAATTTTTGCTGGCCACTAAATTTCATTGCATAGGTGGACTCACGTTCTGGCGGGTTTCATGGCACATGTTTGACTATGATTGCACCAATGCTACACACAAAATTTTAAACTGAGCGTTTAGTGTAAGCGTTGCTACGGCACCCCATTGTGCCTAAAGACACCTCAAATTAGCTCATCACGCTCCCGATCATGTTTGTGATATATGGGGAAGGGAGGTTAGATCAGTAATCACTATCCATTGCAATAGTTGATGATTTTCTGGAACATTTTTTATGGGAAAACCGAAGCTACACTTGTGCGGATGCTCAAAGGACAAACAGATCCTAGCAGTTCGATTGAAATCCAAAAAGTATGAATATTAATTCACGTCGCGGTAAGTTCACACGTTTGTATTTATGAGGTGAACATCAGGTACTCATGGATTCAACCAGCAGGTGACCAGCAAGGTGACATTTGAATTTATAACATGAAGGTTTCGACGTTGTTCACACAATTCACGCATATTTTGAAATATTGACAAAGCAACTGATACCAGTGATATGATGATTGCGCAGTCGAATATGCACATGATCGTCGATATTGTATATAGGAGCTTCCTTCTGCGTTTCCAGAGCAAAAAATCATGCCGTGATTATCGTCATGCTATATATGGCAAATTTAGCTTTGTCAATCCCTCAAACTCCCTGGTTTGGAACTAGTTCCTATTAATAATAAGTAGAACTGTTTTGACGAATAGACAACGCTAGTATCTTAACAAACATTTTTCCCAACCCATATGACGAAGGTATCCGCACGTTTATTCCACCTAAGCTAGAGCGTCTATCTAAATCGCAAGCAACTCGTAATAACCTCTAACATCACGAACAAGAAAAATGCAACTCTAGAGCTTTGAATTCACTTTATCACATGCCACGGTATGAAATCGTTAAACTAAGTGTTATACTGCAAGTCGGTAACCTCAACATCTTCATTAAACCCAAGCTGTAATCTGCGCAGAATTGGATTAAGGGAATGAACAACTCAAAGGCACTGGTACGTACACTTGAACTATTCGAATGCATGCATACATATGCACACAGTAAAAGTATCACCTCTATATAAAACCATGACAGTCTTACACAAATGTCTGAAACGTCGTGACCGAGAAATTCTACCTAAATGCAACTCTGCGCCTCTGGATATGTCCAAACAGCCAACATGTGGTTTTTGACCGTAGTCACTGGAAATTTGTTGTAAAGCTGGTGGGGCTTAGTAGAAAAACGCTGTGTCGATACAACTGGTCTGACGTGTGAAATAATCTCAATGGTCTGAAATTAACAACAATGGATTGAGGAAGTGAAAGTATGCATATCAACTTTTGCAAACAAATCCATTTCAAATCACTTCAGGTTTAACCCATCCAGACTGGAAATTTCATCTAACAGTGTACCTGAGCAGCATACCTAAATCATTTCAGATATGAAGGTTTCCATACCATTGGATATTTACAAACCCAAGTTGAACGCCGATGGAATAGTTATTTGACAGTGTAATTTCTCCAGTAATAATCAATTTCATAATGTTTACAATGATTTCGCAGTGGACCGTGGTTATTGACTGTGGTTGTGTTACGTCATATACACATACGCATACCATTCATCGTACCCGGTGCTACACTTTAAGAATCCTACCGATGACATTGTTGAAGAAATCTGGAGAAAAATTGAAGGGATGTCATTCCGCCTTTTGAGGCATATGGGTGAATTACAAAACCCTCCAGTTTCACGTTGATATCACTGATAATGTGTGATTTTCATCGGCTCATGTTGAGAGTAAAAACCTCGGGACAACCCCCGATCTATTAGTAACTCAATCCTATGCCGACAACCATGGCACTGTTAGTATTTAGAGAGAGGCTGATACACAGAAAAGACTTAATAGGCTGTTAACCTCCAGGCACGTTGATGTGTTGGTGAACAAAAAGTGGGGACAAAAGAATTAAACATAAAAGACCCAAAAGCAAAAACTTTTGGCCGTTAACAATATGAATCAACAGCAGCCAGGGGCAGGTGGATCAAAAGTCGTCCTACAGGTTGTCGTAAACTGGGAATGATATTTTGTCATAGAACATCCAAGTGTGTCTAGAAAGTAACCGCAGTTCCCGTGATGACAACTTCTGCAGCGAGAACCCTCTACGCAAACACTAATAATTGCAAGAACATGGTGTATGTTCAGACGGCATTCCGGCAGTCAGTGTTCTACTCTTTGATATGGTAAGGTATATGTCGGAATGTTAACCAACCTACTATTGAGTTTAGATGTTTCAGTAAGATCACCTCTAAAACAATGTTTGCTCATTGGGATAAGCCAAGTGGGCGGCGGAGACACCAAAACAGGATAACGCGCATCATATCACGTTTATTGGCACCTCTAGAGTCGTCGGTCGGATGAATCGGTAAGTTAATGGCTGAACCAGGTCTCTCACCATAAGGACTTGCTCGCCATGATTAGCGGATTTCTGTTGCTGGTAGAGCGCATAGGTCTTCGGAGAGTTTTACAGTAATGTACAGTAGGACAACCATCTCAAATCCTTCCTGATGAAAGTCATACAGAGGTGGTGGTTGGAAATTGACATTCAGGGCGTACATTCGGTTCGAACTTTCACAAACTGTGAAACTGCGACAGAAATACCCACTGAATCCGAACTGCATTCACGGCTTAAAGCTTACGAGTTATGGTCCCGGATTCACTTTGATTTTGTAAGCCCGACAAATGGAATATTGTATCTATTAGCAATCGGCGTGTATTCATAGTGATCAGAAGTTTCCCCATGCGAATAGCCACAATATCCACACCCTCTTCTCTTTCCTGAGGACTGTCCTCTCCGTTTGGTGTCTCGGCGATTTTTGTGACCATCACTAGGCCACAGTACAGTCCACTGAAATTTCGAAAACTTTATATCAAAGGTGGTGTTCCTCAAGTAGTCCGGGCCGTTTATCACCTATAGCCAGAAGTCCAAGTGAAAACATTCCCAGACACTGTTAAGTAGGAGAGGATATATCGAGGGGAATGAGTGCCGTTTCTTTGGTTGTCTATCGTCCAACATCTAACCAAGAAACAACGGAACCGTAGTAGCCTGTTGATGACGACGCTTGAGAATTCTGCTTTGTGACATAGGACCAGAGATTGCCAGCAGAGCAAAATTAGCCAATAAGCATGTGGTTCATCAGGCATTGTGCAACACGTCACCGATATCTCCGAACTCAAACCACAGTTTATGCCAGAAATGTGTCACACCGAAGAAAAGTAACTAACAGGTGTGATTTCCAATCGCAATTGTGACCTGGTCCATCGTGTTCGAGTTGTACTCATCGCGCCAATCACTTGACATGACAAACCGATGGAAGTCAGGATTATCAGCAACCCAACAATCAGTTTCTAACTAACAAAATGCTTGATACATTCTTTCTAACACAAACACACTAAACAGCCACGGCCACGTCTAACAGTTTCAATGAACCTCTCAGACCTAATGACAATCGCAACCTAGTTAGCTGTCGGGAAAACGTCTGATTTGTGATTAACTTGTTTTTATTTAAAAAAGGACAGTGTTGCGAATGTGCTTTTAACCATTGACCTGCTCACACTTGCTAGTTGTAACAGCCTTAGTGGATTGATCGACTACTGCTTCCTGACTGACCGATTTTCATGTTGGTCACAACGAAGATTAACATGTCACTCGTTTTTGCTGCCTGCTGTGTTGCCTAAATCAGTGTACACACTCACAATTGGTGTGTTGTGTACATACATTCGTTCCGGATGTAACATGTCTATCGGCTGATGAGCTTAGTAGCCTCAATTAAAAACCTGAACAGAGTGACCAGGCGGATTGTTCTTTTGAGAATAAATTCCCACGTATTCAACTGTCACGTGGCAGCGTATGTGAGCTTTAACTACACTTTCTGTGATCTAACTTCGTCCGCATACTAGACCAACAGATAAGTAGTAGGAGATTATTGTTTTTTTATACATAACTTGAGTATCATCCACACGTGGACGTAGCTATCGCAGTCCCATAGATGTTCAAGCAACCCCTTGCGAAAAGGAACACAGTACTCGAATTTCGTTCATGTCAACGCTCGTCAGCAGTGCACCCTTATACCATGTTTTAGTAAGGGCATGTGCTGACCAATACTCCATCAACCTCACATTAGGCATGACCAAATCATGATATGAATACGCTCAGCTGTATTCACCTGTGAGTAGTGTTCACAGTGCGCGATCGCCTCGATACGAGACACGGCAATTATCCTGTTAACTCTACTCGATTGCCCCATGACTAAGACTTCTCTCCAATTTGAAACCACAGAACCCATTAGCCTGGTGAGCGATATTTTTTACCACTGATAAGTAGTAGGGGAATTGTTTGATGTACATCGAACTTCAATCACCAACTCCTGGTCTCTCACTGCCTAAAAACAGGGACAACGGTCGCTTCTATTCATTCTTTTGGGACATCTTCACAAACAACAAGTTTACATTTCTCAGTGAGATATAGCAGATTTAACAGGCTCAATAAAAGTGGGTAGTCTACTCTGACAACTCTCCGTCTTTTGAATGCTATAACCCCGAATTACAAGGAGTTCATCACTATTCATTAGCTAATCCATTTAAGACCTAGATAAGCGGATTATAAACTCTGGCAAGTCACTCGTATTGTCTGTATGGAAGCCCATAACGAAGAGATCGCTGAGGACTTCAGTGATATGCGCTCAAAGTTCCAACTATTAACCTCTGTATCAACTAGGTCCAAACACTTCATCACGCCCATTTTTACGATTTTAGGCAGTTGCAAAACAGTTTTTCTGACGGCAGTGGCTTGTGCTCTAAATACACTTCAAGGTTAAATTCCTACTTCAGAGTGCACATGGTTCCTCTATTTATGAAAAACTTACAGAGTTGATGTTGATATCCATGTGTGAACTTGTGGGTGTGTCAAGCTATGTTAAATTTAGACGCATGCCGCACTTGCGTGCAAGTCCGCATGGAAGACTTGAGTAGACCAAGCATGACCGTCAACGCAGACATGTTGTTCTTAGACAGTGACCACCTAGTCTCCTGACGTGAGGTCAGGCGGAATAGGCAAGCTACTGTTAGCTGCCGCGATCTTTGTTATTCACTCGGTTTCACTTATGAAGCACTACATCTTTCTCCAGCCGGACATTGTGGCGCATAATTCCACAAGAGTCACAGAAAGTTGACGAAAACTAAATCTGGAAACGAAAACCGTTGAGATTCTCGGCAAGGTACGAGTTGAGTTACCTGATAACAAGATGTTTCCCAACAACTTCGTATTGACTGTCCCTTATAAAGTCTGGAAATTTGGGTGCAAAATAGTACAGGTTACATTATGACAGCCCGCGATACGGTATATGTCTGTCACTATTTGTAGGAGCTTCTGAGCCTCAATCAATACGATCGGTGGATTGCGGCACACACAACACAACTTTGTAACCGGAGGGTTTATGAGAAAACAGCTGACTACTTCAGGACACACAACAAATGTTCCCAATCCAGCAAGGTAGTACAGATTTTAAACATCTGTTATCCATGTACTTAAGAGATGTCCATACACGCTCATAAAGAGAACTGAGAAATCGGCTTCGAAACTAAGTGGTATTTGTTGCACGTTTCTTGCGCTCTTAAAGATAAACTGGCAGAAGATCAACCTTTTCCGTTTATATTGGGCTTTCTCCACCTTCATAAACTTTTCCGAGCTGTTGGAATGAAATAACCGACAAGGTTTCCATTCTATCTTCAACATTTCAGAAACTGTGATATCAATCCTGTTTTCTTGGAGACTTTCCCGTCAGTTTCATCGTCTCTTTCCGCTTACTATTCATTTATACGATTAATGTCGTTATCTGAAGAAGAATTATGTCAATAAAATTTCCATTTTTTGGCATTTGGAAATTTACGAGGCTCAAAATGAATAACAGCAAGGAAATGGTGGTGGTGGTATCTTAGGTAAGAACAAAGATGATTAATGCAGTTTATTTGCGGAAGGCAGTAAAACGTACGACCACCTTCCAATATTGGTCGGCAGCCATTTTTTATTCTGCGGTCATAGTATTCAATGATAAATTGCAAATTTGTGCAACAAAATCCTAATCTCGGCAACACCTGTCAGTATTCAAGCTCTCATGCAACGGACTTCGTCTGTTAACTGAAGCTATTTCAAAATCTAATTGAGAGGTAGCTAATCTCATGTTTGTGTAACAGTACGTAACTTCAAATAATTACCCAATTTAAAATGAATATTCTACACCATTAGAATCGATCTATTTGATGCTACTGCATGAGACGACATTATCTTCCAGAAGGAGACAAATAGACGTAGCTCTGCAGGTTACCTGTTTCCATTTTCAAAAGTAACGTACATAAATTCCAGCGTTAGGTACTATCGTCACTTTTGTTTCTGATTGAAGCAATTGAACTTCGTTTAGAATCCTCTTCTAAAGGAACAAACCTGCCAAGGAGGTGTAGTCACGAATGTTGCTTCTTATAAACTGAACAGGGCTGTAGCGTTTTGTACAATATTTCTTACGTTATACTTCACATTGTTCGGTCTTTTCGCACTTATCTAACCCACTTGTACAGTCCATGTTTAAACATGGTTGATCGATTGATTCGATAATTAATAATTCAAAATCTGAAAAAAGCCAATAGTAACATGTAAGATGTCTTGCGCAATGACATTTCGTTCGCATCGCATCGGTTACTTTTGCGAAATTATCATACACTTTATATAGTTGGGGGGCAAGCAGCTAGGCGAAAGCAATCTAGAAATATTTGAAACAGTCAATCAGGTGACCTGGGACCCAACTGCAAACGCTACGCTCTGAGATTATGAATATCAAGGTTGCTCACTCTCTCTTATTGCCAGCCGTTGACCCGTGTTAGCTGACATATTCATGAGTCACTTAGAACATTCTATGTCCACTGAAATCCGGAACACGTTGTTTTATAAACGATACGTAGACGATATTTTTGCTGTATTCGACGGCCACTGGCAAGTAACAGCCTTTCATGAGCCGTTAAACAGTTTGCATAACAAACTAACGTTTACTCTTGAAATCGAACAAAATGAGAGGATATCTTTCCTTGAAGTTCTTTTGAAAAGGCGCGAGGATGGCTCACTTTCCAGAGGTGTCTACCGCAAATCCACGTGGACAGGACAATATCTACACTTTAAGAGTTTCACACCTATTGCTCAAAAACGTGGCCTCGTTAGGACTTTGTTTCACAAAGTTCGACGTATTGCGACGGATGATGAGCTAGAAAGTGAACTGACGTTACTGCACGAGACTCTTATAGAAAATGGTT
>QNGE01003722.1:0-77091 GCA_008508345.1 Paragonimus westermani | reverse complement strand
GCAAATTTTCGTGAACACAGTGATACGTAGACAGACCCACATAACCACTGAACCGTAACTCGTTTACTTTCTTTAAAATCGTAAGTGAGACTTCCGCCATCGGTGTAAACCATAGCTCTTGGATTTTGAATACTTTCTTATCCGCGGTTCACGCTATCTTATTTTGTCAAAGACCGGCCTTTTCTGAAATATCATAATAATATGGTCATGCCCATGTGTTCTACTTGGACCGTTTTTAAATCAGTGTGCCTATTATACTGAAGTATTGGGTAAAATCTGGCGTTCAAGAAATATGTGCAAAACTTCATTATACTGAAAACTGAAGGTACGCTGGTCACTTTATTTATTGACCATAATCTGCTTCCAACAAAACGTCTTACGCAAGGAAACACCAGTGAAAGAAAAGCGATAACCATCTAACAGGCTCAGCTTCCAGCTGTAAAATATAGGTAGGTTCCCTTTGGAATCCTTCCGGCCACCCATATACCAGGCAAATTCATTGTGGAATAGGAACGTTAACCCTCCGTTTTTTACCGTTATTTTTTAAGCAGCTGTGGTATGCAGTTTATCATTCTACCTAATGGACTACTAAAAGTTTGCAAGTAGCCACTTTGTGAATAACCTGACCTTGTTCGAAACCTGTCATTTTTAAATATGAGCGATACCACAACTAACATAGCGTGTTCGGGTCATATTCTTTTATTACACAGCCCTACCGTGTTTGGAACTATCAATCCAGGGAAGACATTTTTGTGTCGCAGAAACATGACGTAAGACCTGAATGTAATTGGAAAACAGTATCCGAATGATTTCGTTTATTCCAAACGGGTGGTTTACTTCCGGGTGAGCTGATTATGACAGCCACCTGATTGGATGCACTAAGACTAAAAAGAATACTGAAAAATTTCGGATCACACAGCTAGAAACCGTTTGTGTAAATATGTATACTTATGTGTGCCTGAAAATTCCTCGTGTTTGGTGACGGCTAATGCCAATAATCTTTTTAACCGATAACAAAGTAAAACAAAATCGGCCAAATTCCGTGGGTAATTTCTGTGATCCAAGCAACGTTTCCAGGTGAGTTTCTAGTTGACACTTCGAAAACATGCAGGTGGCGATGATGAACTATTTGAACGATTGGGTTACATGGGAGTCTCGTTGTCCACTCAGCACTCTGAAGGAACTCAAATCGCGATCTTCATTTTATTTTAACCCTAGTCAACATAGCAGATGTAAATGAGCATTACAAAATTGGTTCCAATGTTCAGTTGGTATGTACAACTACCACAGTTCTGCAGAGGAAATGCGGTATGTTGTTCGACCTTTCTATAAAAATCTAACTGATGAAATGTGGTTAACGTTATTCATTTAAAAAACAGTGTGAATTATTGAGTATGGGCGTTTCACCTGGAGTGGTATTCGTTAGAAAACCTGTAATAATGTGTTTATAGTTACCACCCAAAATTTCTGCATCAACGGTTAAAATGTACAACTAAAAGACGAAACTTTCCAATCGGTTCAAGCACTTTCATAGATTGATAACCGCACCGATGGACCAGATTTAAAAATAAGGACTTCTGCAACTGTGTTCAGACCTAACTTGTAGATGGGCACTATTATACCGGATATTATTTACATGGACTTGCCAGATGAGCACAGCATAAGCACTGCCGTACGGCTTCATAACCATCATTTACTCAGTCAACCTGCAGCTTTATATCAAGTGAGTACAACACGTCTGACAGATAGAATACGAGAGTTTAGCTGAACAGCAAATTTACAAGGCAGGATATTACTATAAATGTACAGACCGTGTGAGTATGCGAGATGCGCTTATCAGTTTCAACCCTGCTTACTTCGTGTAAGTTGAATCGTCTGGTAAAATTTTGGTTTTCTGCAGAAATTAGCTCAATCCATTTGTGCTTAATTCATTTTAAGGAAAGTTCTAGAGCTGACAACTGTTCAGTCCAGGCACCAAAATATCACTGAGGAAACTGCCAGAAGTTCAGTTGAATTACTTGAGCGTAACAGAGTTGGTTTCAGATAACACTGCGCACACTTTTTCTAAGAAAAACTTATGACTAAGGTGAAAAACTCTTGAGAAAGCAATATTTGGTACGACAACGGGATATGACTCAAAACAGTGGAGGTTTCCAAATTACTCGCAGAGTTTCTGGCCGCAAAACGGTAGATATTGACGAATCTTCAGAAGGTTGCTAAACTCTGATACGGACATACAAAACATAATGCAAAAGTTCCTTCACGATATCTGTTTAGTATACAGGCTCTCGCATGTAAACTGTAAATCACATATATCAGTAGTGGCTATCTCTCGGATGCTCAAGTTGCAACTGTTGACTACTGATAATGTCAGCTATCTTCCTCGAGTACAGCCTATTTTATATTTATCAATTTAAATAACCCGCTTGATTATCTTCTCACTGTCATAATACGACTGGACTCCATGACAACACTGTCACACTTGGTCAAACATTTCGTACATAGCACGATATACAACTACCAATGAAGATTATTGGGTGGTTATTCGTTTTCTACTTAAATTGAATCTACTTCACAGAAACGTTGTGATGATATACAATTGCGCAATGCCACTTTCACTTTGAATCTAAGCACAGTGTTCGAAACTCAAGTGTAATAATTTACCCTCAGTAAGGCTTAGTTTAGCACAAAACTGATCTATACATCATACTACACTTAATAGATAACTTACTGGCGATATGGTCCACGATATTACAAAATACTCGCGCGTGGCTGTCAACCGTTGGCTTATTAAATCACAAGCAGTAGTCACTTTCCTCTTTGTTATTTAGTAATACCACTTCCGACGTTAAATCTCTTATGGATGAGAGTATTTAAAAATTGGTCTCTAAAGTTGCTTCCATAGTTCGTTGGTCTAGGTGATATGTTCGATCGGTCTGCGGATAATTTGGTCACAAATGCTGGAGATTTTTCACTTCAGCAATACGTATGCTAACTTGACATTTCTTCTGATATCTTTATTCGTGTGCATCAGTTGTAAGCGGGCTTAGCCCCTTGATCTTAAAACACTAAAAATATACTTCTGTCTTAAGTTACCAATGTATAATTCGTAGAACTAAGTGTTCTTGATGCACCCGTTTTTTTAACTGTTTAGACCGGATCTAAAAATCCACTTTCAACGATATATCTTTTCCCTTCCTCACACTGTTAATTAAGGATTAAGCATTCAAAGCCGTTAGCTTGCATGAAGTTTGATTTCCGAATCTTAGGCTGCCACTAAGAATGTTTAGAAGATTCCGTGGGCGTATCTACTACAGGTCAGCGCAGTGTGACCGAAAAATAACTTTCATTTGATTAGGTTAACGGTGAACACAACGATTACTCATTTTATCTTCCAGTTACATTAGCAATAATTCTTCTGCTGTATGACATTTTCTGACCCAAAATTGAAGTGAACAACTGCAATGGCATAAAGATCGGATTTGAAAGTTATATTAGTAAAATACAAGGCACTCAAAGCGAGTTACGTCCAAAAAAGTAGACGGTAAACCAATTAGAGTGACTTAGCAAAAGAACAAACTGGAGGTAATCTGCAAAGTTATAAGCGTTTTAGCATGAACACACGGCTCTTGGTTCTGAAAATGTGATCAAGTACAAGATGCCAACAAATACGAGGATTGCGAAAATGCGTCCTGAGGTCAGCAAAACAAATTGCTTAGCTTTACGTCCTGAAGAGAAAAGTTAGCATTAAGTTGTGCAAGAAAAGTACATTTTTCCCACGGTTTCAACAGAACTGTAAAAACAAGAACTTGATTTTGTTAGTTAGTGTGAAAAGCACGTTATAATCTTTTGATCCCACAAATGTGTAGAATACCGGAAAATAACTGACAGGAAATGATCAAAAGTAAACCTACCTAGAGTTGCATAGTTACAAACTGCTTTCCCAGATAAAAACAACCAGATCGTGTATACAATAGTTTAAGGCGATTACTTGTCCTGAAATATTACTGGTCATAACTGCATGCTTTATCAAATCTTGAAATGAACTTAAGTTCAGTGTGATATGACCTACTGATATGACTGATATGACCTACTTGGACCTAACGTACTCGTTGTCTATTCGCCGACGGTGTACTATGGATACGTCGATGATCTACCAGCCCGAGGTGGCCGGAAGACACACACACCGCCAAGCCGTACAGCCTTGTCATTACCAATTATGTCCACGGTGGCTCCCTTGTGTAAGTCGCGCTTCCGTTCACGGTCCCCCAATTGCTGTTCACTGGACTTGTGGACACCCATCCTGGCCATGTTCCACCAGACTGTCCGGTTCAACGCCAAGTCTTCCAACATCTAAAACCAGTGTTATAAAACGCTCAGGAATTACCTAGATGATATTGTAGTATTCTGGTTTTCTGCCACCAGAATTTCGCTTACATGATTTCAGTTATCCGTACAGTAGCCATTTTGGAATGCGGTCATCGCTCATCCGACGGACGCGACCCAGCCAACGAAGCTGATTCAGCGTCAGCAAGGCTTCTATCCAGTCTGTTTCCGTACGCTACAGTACCTAGGTGTTCGGAAACATGACCAACCACCGAATACCAAAGATACTGCAAAGTGAAGTGGTTCAAATGACGCACTTTTTGTTGGTCACATGACTAGGTTCCACTGCCATACATCAGCATAGACAGCACCATTGACCGGTGGACACTGAGATTAGTGGGCATTTTCAGACTGTGGTTCTTCCAGAAACGTCTTACAAGATGTTCGAAAGCACCATTAGCCTTCGCCACACGAGCTCGCAAACTGCGGTCCACGAACAGATCTGTTGACCGATTGTAACCCATATAGCAGGAATCTGCGCAGCCATCGACAACGTCTCCATTGAAGCGAATATCAGGCGCAGTTGCAGAACCGATACCTCCGTTTGGAGAACGCCGCAAGAAGGGAAATATCTTATTTGCGTTGATATTCGGTATAAACTTGGATGTTGCCGTAGAGAAAGTCGTGGCCAGTCGCCGTAGTTCGTCCCCATTGTGCATGAACTGCGCGCTGGCATTTGCGAACAGAAGCATGCGCATCGAAGAGGTATGTAGCCAGGTTGGGACGTCGAAACTCTGAATATTCAGCAAGCTTCCGTCCGTCCGGTACTCAGCGCCAACTCTGTCCTGAAAAGCAACTGTTAGCAAGACAGTCAGATATGAACTAAATAGAGCTGGGGCTAGGACACAACCCTGCCTCACGTCATTGACAATTTCAAAATTATCGGAGGTCGATCTACTTAATTGTACATTTGCCTTAGTGCCCACGCGAAATCGAGGAAGATACCTGAACCTCCAATCTCACTAAGCGTCTTCCACAATGCCTAGCCGCCGAAGGAATTGAAAATCTTAGTGAAGTCCACGAATATGGTATACAGGAGCTGGTTGGGTTTCCGGCACTTCTGAATCTGTCAGCAGTAAAACACCAGGTCGTTTGCGCTATGATTCAACCGGAATCCACACTGTCTCTCAGGATATGACCTCCAGAACGTGCGCATTTAAACGGTTCAGATGCATTCTTCTCTGAGCAGCTTGGCAGACTGATACACCGACAACTGCCGGGGCACTGCTAGCGACCCTTACCTACAAACAAAGGTACGACAAGGGCACCCTTGAAACTTTATGACGTTATTTACTACTCCCAGGTAGAGTGAACCAGCTGGAGCAGAGCGTTTTCCAACGCCGGTCCACCATTCTTTAGTATTTCGTTTAGCAATCCGTTCTCTTTTATAGCCTCCTCATTATGTAGCCATCCAATCGCTCTCCGCAACTCTGGCAAATCTGGAGCAATACTAGGTGAAGATTTGACGACCTGTTGCAGCAGGCTCTCCATAACCACCCAGTGAATGGTGGCAGGACAGTTTAGTAGGCTACCAACGTGTTTGCTCCGGATTTTCATGATGTCCTCCGGCTGGTTGCACGAACATCCGGTGTCCATGCCAGTCACTGCTTTGGCAGACTGGACGGATGGACCAAATATCGCCCTCAGCGAATGGTTGAACTCCTTTTGCTGTCCACAATCAGTGTTGCACAGGAATCACTCACCTTGGTTCCTCCACCGGTTGTCGTTGACTCGGCGAACAGGTTCAGACACTTGACGGTAAGTAAACTGAAATGCTGCTCCGTTGTCTTCATTGTCCGGCTCCGTTGTGGAGACGACAAACGCTGTATTACTCTCTACTACCAAGTCAGATCCAGCAGCTTTGTTGTCATCGAAGTAGTCCGGACGTTTCTGACGTTCCGTACCGATTGTCTGGCTGGCTGCTGCCGTAATCTGTGCTTCGAATTGTTGCAACATATCCTCCGGGGTGGTTGGTACAGCAGCGTCTTGCCAAATGAGCGACAACTGGAGGTTGAAAGGCAATCCTTACCTCGCAGTCCTCCAGTTGTTTAACATTCAACTCCTACTGCTTTCCGGATGAATTACAATAAACAGCCTTGCATAAATGAATAAACAGTTTTTTACTGACCAGCCTTTGCTTTGTGCTACATTTGGCGCCGAACATCACTCGCGTGATATACGTTTTGCGAATGTCCGTGGCCACACAATCACGTTGTCAAACAAATGGTGATGAACGCTTCACGGGTGAGTCCACATCGTGATTCCGCTTGCATTCAGCTGGAATCGGGGTGTTTGTAATAGCCAGCTCGTGAGTAGCACACAGGTGGAGCAGACGATTATCATTCCTGTTGGCTGAACCAATGCCGTAGGGTCCTAGGACTTCCGGAACAGTCAGGCACTCGTCAGTGTCTACCGGAGAGCTGACCATAGAAATGGCCCCTTGCGTCATCAAGGTGACACACAGTTGGACCATAAACACCAACAACTATAGCAAACTCACCTTGACCGAGTCGCAGGCACGTGGTCATTATCCAAGGACTGATACCATGCGGTTTGCCTATCATCAAAGCATTGGTGTGATCAGCTACTGCGAAATAAACACCATGCTCCCGAGCACTGTCTGATGGGTAACCTATCTAGTAAAAGGTGTACCCAGAATCTGCTCCTCAGAGCTTACCTTGGTCTGCGAGCCTTGTCCTACTTAAGACTGCTACGGCAATGCCATAGCGGCTCAGTTTCATAGCGATCAGTGCGGTTCGGCGTTCTAGCCGTCCTGTTGTGTTGCATCGATTCAGTAGCATGCGTACATTCTGTATCCTGACGGACGGCGTCTTGCATCCCTGGGTATGCCTCAGGTTGGTCTTTGTATTAGTGTAGTGTTTGCTCTATGATTCATACTGGAGAAGTCACTAGGGAAGGAGGGGGTTTAGCAACAGTATATTTTCGTCAATCCACCTCACCGCGAACAACGGATAGGTATTCCCGGCTTATTTTGCACAACGGCTGATGCAGTAACTCATTCAATTCGGACTGTGCTGTCATGGTCCTTATGAACTTTGGATACTGCCAGGATGCCCAGACCTAAACAGAAGAGCAATTGGGGCCCTTAACCGAAGCCTTTAGCTCAAAAGCCTCTACTACAAAGCAGCGGGCGACACACATACACATCCACACACTAACCAACAACAAGCAAATTGCAGCAGCTAACCATGGGCTCAACATCCATACCTTAAAATCAACCGCCCACGTAAAGAATGTAACATAAGACGCACAAAAGACACAATAATGTAAGGACAAACGAGTCAAAATATAAAAACGGACCAGACAAGAACAAACACCAGGCAGAACCAAAACACAGCACGCTGGTAACATCCACGAAGAGCGCACCTGTCTTCTGTCTAGCTGCTCCATTTTGGCCAATCTGACAGGGTTAAATCTGCAAAGACCGACGTCTTAATCATAGCTCGGGGGATCAAAAGAGCACACAAGCCCGACCACCACGCCAAGGAAGCAGTTAATGTCAACTTAGAATGATTATGAAATACACATTTCATAAGCTGATTAAAAGATCCCAACAGATATGCTTTTAAAACTTCACAAAAGATGTATATGATCACTGTCATCTACGACGCCCGAATGTCAACAGTTAATAGATCTCAAAAACGGCGTCATGTGAAGTTAAAATGAAAGCAAGTGAGAAACCGTCATGCATGTTCTTGCTGTGGGGAAAGCTAGAGTTACTCACCAAAGGAAAAAGACAACAGGACTGAGGAATTGGTGATGGGGATGATAGAAATAACATTCCGCTTGTTATTAACCATTCCGAAATTACGTTAACCGAGGCTGTGAAGACTTGTTATTTAGCGAGCTCCTGTAATCAAAAGTGATCAAACTCAAGGGACTTGAGAAACTTACCGGGCTGCTAAATTATTGTGGTTAACAATTCAGTGTTTTGTGTCAGATGAAAATTGGAAATCATGTCAAAGAAAGTGAATGGACCGTTTCGCAATATTGCATGGAAATACCCCTTGCACACAGAACAGTTAACATAAGTTAAACCTAACTAGGAAAAAGTCAACGTTCGTTGACAGATACTATCATATGTCGGTCAACTCTGTGGCTGCATATGTTCTTTCGAACAATGAGTTGTGAGTGCAAACTTGGCAAGTTGTACGCTATCTGTGCAATCTGAATTATACTATTAAGGATTTACGACCGAGATTACCAGCTCCAAACCTAGGCAAAACCTAGGTTTGGTTGAGGTGGCACTGAACACAGTTAATGAATACATCTGTCCGGTTAACGTCATCGTTCTACTTTCTATTCAAGAGTTCCACTGCATTAAACCGTGCAAATCCAAGGCTGATGAATTCGAATCTAGACATTTTAGCCAGTAGTACGCAGCGAACGGTTTGAGCTCCGTCTCAACAAGTGCCTATTGCACTACTTTACAGTACAACGATCACCTCATTAACCGCTAAAACTGTCATATTTTGCATTCACAACCTCTTCAGGAGGACCAGTAGCAGCCATCACACACGACCAGAATTCTTTTTTATTACACTCAAAGGTATTTTGTTCCGTCGTTTGATGATTTTTATACTCGACTTTGGCGTGATGAATGGCGTTCACATGTATGCCAGCAGAGGACTGTTGTTTAACAGGTAAGTAAAAGCATTTCGACCTACTAAAGGAAGTGTGATGTGTCATCAGATGAGGCAGCCTTGAGCAACGTATAGTGATTAATTCATGCGCAGTCGGATTTGAGAAACACCACAATATGACTAAAGTCACGTTACTTACTCGTGCTGTTCCAAGTAAACCTCATATCGAAGAGATTAAACTGCAAAGAAAAGACCTATGCAAATAATGCGTCGCGGATATGCTGGAACGAGGCGTGAAGTATGGGAAGTCAACAGAGTTGTCGATGGAAAGAATTAAAGAGGCGGTATGCTTTCAAAACGTATATTCATTTTAGATGTACTTGTGAGACGGAGCTAAATCGTTGACAGCGAACCAGAGTTGATCCTTTTAGGTTAGGATACAGCACACAAATATAGCACTTAGAAATATAAACTTTCCGAAATTACCCAGTAACTGTTTAGCTGACGTATAATATACCTGACAGACGTACAACCTGCTTATGGCCCAAAACCACAATTCTAATAGACTTTGCGTTCAAAAGCTATCTATAAATTTGAGCTGATATGTGAAAAGACCTTTCTGTACCAGTGTGATAGCCGATAAGTTAAACATAAAAGGCCACATTAATCAAAAAATGGTTTGTAGTGAGCTTATACTGTACAATACGGCAACTTGTTACGACACGAAACGTAGTATCCACTAATACCCTCATCACACGGGGACGGAATGACTGTGAAAAACAAGTTCCAGAAGTAAGGGAAACACCTCAGAGGAATCTTTTCCACGTTGCATGAACCAACAGGTCTGGGGCTTTCGCAATATATGAACTTCGGTACGTTTCCATTAGGTTTTTTATGGGTGCTCATTTGGGGTAGGGTTGATGAATAACCCAGGATCATCTGACGCAAACAAGTCAAAACGCACATTTTACCCAGGCGTTCATTGTGTTTTTGTGTAACATCCACTGGTAATGCTCTGTTGGCGCAAGATTCTATACTAAGAGGTCTGCATTTCATTTAAGCTGTGCTCAACCTCTTCCGGTTTGTCACTTCTCCGTTGCCATTTGTTGCGGAAGTATAGTGGCATACCGTGGGCAGTGTGACTGAAGATGAGAGGTGAGAGAGAGATTAAAGTGTTGTACCATTCGACTGTTTATCGTTTAAGACGAATTGATAAGAACAGACATCTCCGGCATTCGGATTGCACAGCTTACTTTCTGGGTGGTATTGCAGGCGAGCTTGACTTAAACACAAATATCTCGAATTGCCCCCACCTGTCTCACGGCGGTGCGTCAGTGACTACAACAACTCGCTACATAGCATACTCACCGGGTGGTTTCCAAGGTTTCATTGGTACTGTTTCACCACCGTTAATCTATCCCCAATCTTGAGCTAACTATCCAACCTTGTTATCCTTAGGTCGTAAATGACGTGCCTTCACTGAAAAGGCAAAACGTAGAGCAGCATCCATTTGTGTCCAGTCGAGAACCACCTACCAGAATCTGTCGTAACTAAGTCATCGGCGGTTGTGTTCGCGTGCAGACTTGGCGCACACACTTACGACATGAAACTGCTCACCTCTCAGTATCTTCTGACCTTCTCTTTCGGAGCCATTCTATTTTAGATCTTTTGAACCAGAAACAATCTTCCGATTTTCATTTATTTTGCAATGTCGATCCATATGTATGGGAGTCTTGTCAGGCTCCTTCAACCTGTAACTTTCTCTTGAGTCCATGAAGCAACAGCAACCAATATTACGTGCGTGAAAAGCGACGGGCCAGATTACCGGTCTACTCTGGTGGTGACATACTGGTCTGCCCCCCTAGTTCCTTCACCCTAATTGTTTTGGCCACGCATAGTTAAATATATAAACATACTGGTTGTTCTGTGGTTAATTAATAGGACAAAATCATAAAGTCAGCGTTCTTCTACACATGTCTACTGACTGCGAATTGAATTAGGATAACTAGTACTTCAAATTTGTAGTTATCATTGTCACCTAGTATACGTAGAATTTGGAGCCAAAACCGGTACCACATTCAAACGTTCTGAAGTTGTGTAGTCTCAGGAATGCATGGCTCCCCCACCAAACCGTCTTGCAGTGCTTACTCATCCATTATCCGAAAGCTGAGTGCCGTAAGAAGTAATATTTGTAATGCGAAACAATACAGATAACTTCTCCACACAATAACGAATTCAATGGAGGATATAAACACGTAAATACAAAGTTTTTCTTTCATTCTCCTGCTAATGCATCGCATACTCTGTTTCCTGCGCCACAAGAAAATGAACTGTGCAAACTTGAAACCTTGACGACGATCAGTGCAACGAACAACTCTGGAAATATTAAAAAGTAGCTGATTTTTCGGCTGCCTGTGGTTCTTTAACCGGCATACTGGCAGCGCCAGAGACTGTATTCTCCCTGGAAACCTTTTACCGAAACAAAATAGTCCGCATCAATGATCTCTCAACTTATAGTCCTTGATTATCAACATATTGATCTGCACTGGTCTTCAGTAACTCAGTGACATTTTACCCTGTTATTTGGCAATCGTAATGACCCACTTAGGAGCGAGAAAAATTGTTGGCCATTTCGTTGAGGGCTGTTAGCAATATCGTTTTATTAGACAAATCCAGCAATTTATATGGGTTATTGGTAGCCGTGACTGACGTTTTTCTTCATAAAACATTTTTCCCCTTAGTAACTTGAAGTGTGGTGTCCCGAACACAGCTTTCAAAGTTCACAGTATACATCTACCAACCGGTGTAAAAGCCACCCCATTCATTCCTCAGTTTTGATTTACCATCATGGTAACTCCTGTTTCATTTGTATGAGGTACATATACCAGTATTTATTCGCTTAAGATAATTCATGTTAGTAAGCAGAAATGTGGTACTCTTCAATCTAATACATCCAGCTATTTTAACCTGCCCTCAACTTTAACTTACAAAACATCGTTTCAGCAGGTATTCAAAAGTGCGACGTTGAGACTTCTTATCTGAAAATATTATACTGATTTGTAACCTGCGGTGTTTATTACTTTCGATAACTAACGTTACTTCACTTTCGTATGGCAGTGCCTTTGCATAACTCAACGCGTGCTGTTCATACTGGATATAGTATTTTGGTGAAACTGCGAAATTTGTGCCCACTGGCCTTCTGTTCTCTATTTGCGCGGTTGCTTAACGACGCTACAGGGATCTGTCACCCCGCTTTTTTTTAATCTTCGTCCTACTACGAACCTGATCGCAGCCCCAACTTCAAAAGTCTGAGGTAACTTGGCAGCACTTCTAATCCTCCTACAGAGGTAATTTTGAATTTTTTGTTACTCATCTCGAATACCTCTGAACGCCTTCTTTGAGCCTAACTCCTTGACTATCGTAATTTGTTTGAACTTTTAAACTCTTCGGGTGCATCAGTTCGCTTTGGCATCATCGATGTCTTATGGTTACTTATACTACTCAGTAAGTCTTACCTATATTTGTAATAATATATCCAGTTAAGTTATATATTAATAGAACTTGAAGCGATGTGTACACGATAAATCACTTCCAGCCTTTCAGGCACCGTTAACTGTAAGATTTCCCTTAACCAAAATATAGTTCAAAGATTCACTTCGAGATTCCCGGTATTTTGGAATGCCGACAAATTAGGGGTCATTCTAGCAGAAGAACGGATAAAACGCAGTGATGTGCCTATTTTCAAGGAATGGTGAGTTTTTAAGGTCTGAAAACTCAGTATGCTATTCTTCACCACTCGTCAAAATATTTCAGTGCGCATCAAAAATTTATGGGGCTGTTCAAAATCATAGTGTACAATGCTGTTGCCAATGTGAAATTGACGAACACCATAACCGTGTAATAATGAATACGTGGTTTTGGCAGCCCTTCTGATAATCTCGGCAAATTTGCAGAACGGTGCATTTGATTCATCTTGAAATTAATTGTATAGTATCTGCGATTCACGTTCACGAGGTTCGCCATAGAATCGACGGTCATAAAGAAAAACTGGTTCAAGAATTTAAAGTAGGTGTTGGCGGTGAGGTCGTCCCTGCGCACGATTCCCCTTCGGTCCCGAAGTTACGCAAAATTTTCAAGTCGACCATCACTCACATTTGATCGCAGCGTTCGCATTCAGATAGACTTTGCAGCCAGCCTCTTTCGAAAANGTTGCCCGCAAAATTGTTCATTATATTCGCTGTCGGTAGATAAATAATCAAGGCAAATAAACGTTTTCTGTATATAACAATTAGTTTTTACCAGCAAACTACGTTCATTGAATTCGGTGTCCAAGAGATTTCAGGGATTTCATTTGGCTAGTACTCAGTTTAATGGATTTCCAAATATGAATGGCAGTATTCATCACGTTACTACCATCCAGCTATCATCCACACTCCAGCGACTGTTTGTACAGTTTTATGGAACCTACTGAAATGGCCATCGAACGGATTGTAAGAAGACTGAGTAATTGAGAACTATCCAGTTTGCTTCTGTTTTTCTGGTTGAACTGCACTTGACTGTCATCCAGTAGAAGGACACATTTATTGTAATTTTGGAGAACCCACTTGACAAAACACAGTCAAATGAATGCAATCAGATTAATTTCGCTGGATGTTTCGAAAATGCGGGCAAATCTCATACATTAGATGAAAAATTTGGTTCCCCGACATCGCGTTCAAGCTGGAAACTTTAATTCGACACATTAATTCATCTAGTGGATACTATGAGTTTTTCCGAGACAATGAATGACGCGTCAAAGTCCACCTACAGCCAACATTATACTCACCAGTGCCAATCTCGCGAATAAATTATGAACCCCGTGGACCCAATTTTGTGCACAACCCGCTAACTCAGAAAATTCAGTAGACAATATGCATATGCGAATCTGACGAACTGAAATCTAACATATTTCTCCTCTAAACCATAAGTCGTGACTGAGTTCGAATTGAGACAGGCGGCCCAAGTTATCTCAGTCAGTTACGGGATTTCACAACTATTTTCTGGCTCTCCCTCGGCATTTTGAACGTTAGATCGAGACCAATCTGCTTATGATGTAGCTTTTTGCTAGGCTGTTTATCGGCACTAGTGTAAAGCCGCTTGTAATTTGGTGTTAGCCTTCAGTCTACGTGTTAGTAATTGTCATGTTCTGCTAAGTGACAACCAAGGATAACCTCGCTACTGGCAATCTGTCCGCTTTATGCCACTGTTGTTATTCCAGGCTGTAAGTTAAGGTTGATTGCCCTAACATCGAAACACCCAGTGATAAAAAATTAGTTCGTGGAATTGTGACAACGGTTGTTTCAGCCAAATGACCGCTGTTGTTCATCCATGAGCATTTTTATACGAAAAACTTACCCAGCCTTCAAAGCCAAATAATTGTAGGAGACTAGAAGTACAAACTTTTCTCACTAAGCCGAGCAGTTCACATTTATGGTAAAGTATATGCTCGCAAAATGAAACCGTTCTGTTGGCAATATCTATACATCAATTGGTTCAGTGGACAACTTGTTTACAAATCCAGAACAGCGAAGTAATCGTCTAAGTTGTTTTTGAAACGTTGTTGTTACATCATTTCTGAAGTACACACCACCCACGATGAGGCTATTTGCTGGCTGATGTTAGTGAACGCTGTTTGCAACCAACCTCCTTTTGTGAATGCTAAATTAATTTAAAAGGGTATTAAATAATCTTTTGCTATGATAAGTTCGTAACGACTTACAGTGGCGATCTGGCATTTGCTTGGATTCCCCAAGAAACGGGATATACCGCCCTGTGAATATTGGTTACGGTGGTCCTATCTGAATATGTTGAACAAAAAAACGGAACCGTATGGGTGACATCATAAGATCCTATACTGGTCAAAAGCAGGCTACATTAACATACAAACAAACGATGCTGGTTTTCAGCCGTTGCAAACAGCCTACATAAAGGTTTAAAAAGGGTTTGAATTTGATGAGAAAATCAAATATATTGCATCCACAGCTTAATATTCCTCACGCTGACATCGAGTGAAGTGGATAGGCAACAAAGTCTATCCAAAAAACGGTTCATAGTAAGTCAACTAAGACGCAACACACAAAACGTAAATGCATATAATCCAAGTAAAAGTTGATTTTCATCTTAAAAATACTCGTTCCCGCAATGGTTTGAATTCTTCATTTCGGTTTTATAAGAATAATTTGTTGAACTTGAAAATTCACAATCATTCGATCTAACTCTTATCTGTTTTGTGTGGGACGTATCTTGTTTTCATCCTTGGAAAGCAAATAGAAACATCAAATCACAGGCTGGTGAAAACAAAACAAACCATTAGTTATTAGCAATAATTAAAACCAAAAAACCTTTGAACAGCGCAATCACTTGATTTTGCGGATCAACCGCAAACATGTTTCATATCCCTCGCGGAGTTAAATAGGTGGTGAGTGGATTGCAGACATAGAATACAGCAAAGTAAACAACATTAGTGAGAGAAAGAAAACATTTGGACTTCTTTAGAGATCAGCCGTGTAAATAATAACGCAGGACATTCCAGCATTCCCACAAAACCTACCCCAAAGTAAGACACAAAATGTTCTCGATTGTTGTTTGGTTCCACATGTGGGTAGGCGGACAATCCACTTTTACACTAGTAACTCCATTGTCAAGATTACATTTTCACTGGTCACCAACATGTCTTTCAGACGTCCTGCCACTGAGAATGTGTTAGCCGCTAATGGCGTCAAAAATTAGGTTGGGGAGGTTAGTTTGGTTTTGGGTGTGCCCATAGTGAACTGAATCACTGAATGAAGAATTACTAAAGGGTGACATAGCTACCCATACTTAGTCGCAGTTCTGATGTTCAGATAATTTCTTCAGTCAGCTCCCTTCAGAAACACACTAAACTCAAGTTTTCGCATGTTGGATTTTGCAAACAATTGACCCAAGTGGCTACATGCGAAATGAAGTGTAACTGCTAGGAAAAGTACTTCATGTTTGAGCTTATTGGCAGAATTTGACAGAGTAGTCATTTTTGCAGAACTAATAGTTGCCTTTGACAGGCAGTAAATATTACTCTTCTAGATGTATTTTCTGGCAACCTGAACATGATTCACATGCGATTAGACTCTGTTTAGATGTGATGTTTCCTTCACACACAATATTGAATAAGTAACGCCATGGTCAACTTGTATACCGTAGTTCTGATCCTGACCATGACAAAGTTGAATTGTGGAGTCTAGTGAGTCTTCCCAAAACAAAAAGAGCGGAATGTCAATCTGGTTGCAAAAGCGATAATGATAGAAAGGTTGCGTATATTTATTTTTCACCTATTTATGCGTAATTAGCACTTGATTTTAGCTAGGTACTCTGAAGTTCCTTGATGTAACTGTTCGAGAGAATAGTCAGAGGAATCCTTGAAATCTGCTTTTTCTTGATAGATATAACGTTCAGTATCTTTTCTCCGCTAATTTAAACCTCACTTTGAATGACTGCCATGTCTTTCTCATAATCCTAATTCCCTGATTATTATTTTGTTTTTAATGGCGCCACTCCTCTTGCAGTGCTGTACGTTAGCACCATAATTTCTGACCATCAGTGAAAATTTGTGGACTGACTGGGAGAAAACAGGCTCATAAGAAAAGTCAGTTGATTTTGAGTGAAACAAGTTGTGACTGTTGCTTGTACCATGAACTAGCCTATAAATGTGTCGTTTGCATCTCAACAGTTAACTCAAGTTCGTAGACAACCAGTGTGTTTGGGTGAATCTCAAATTCCATGCAAAAGAATGCACTGACGTACGTACATGCACCAGCCCAGTTGATGTCAAGTAGAGGGCGAACCTCTAAAACGTCAAGAGAAGGATTGTTCCATCAATAGTAAGGCACAGTAAGCGTTAACGTCTAAAAATTGGGTTGGATTCAGTGTCCGAAAAGACATCCTAACTGAATTTTTCAAGTTTGGCAGAACTTCCGAGATAGTTACCAATAGTATGGACACATCGCTGTTTTGATGCAGTTACTCACAACATGGCTCGACAACTAAGTGATCTAACGGAGTTAGGTTAAATTTTGGAAATTTGTCGCCTAAAATCATCTGAAAGAAAGTCTACGGGAGGCTACATTGCAGCATGCATTCCTCATAGAATCCCAGACACTTTCGGTTGACAGGTGCTTTAAGTCGGTAATGCAATGACACAATCCATGCACGTTTAATATTTCCAGGGCCTCTTTGTTAGATCAGGTTATACCTTTCTTCCATAAAACCAGGTCTTCTGACTGATTGATTTAGTGTCTACTGTATTTTGAACGAAGTGCAGCTGGCGTGCAAGAGGAGAATGCTGATCAAAACGCGATATCACGCCCTTCGTATCATGTAAATACTATCGCAATCAATGAAGGTTTCATATGACTGATTTTATTTTATAAATAATACAATTCAAAATGGGAACTGGAGATCTGTTGCCACAGGCTGGCTTAGATGTGCTTTCGGATAGGGTAATATCATCACATTTAAGGATACAAACAAACATTGTAGTAGCTCAGCCTAACTATGGATGCTATCCTCACAGTATACAATCACCAAACTGCACTCAAAACAACCTCGTCAATTGAGCTACTGTGATATTCTTTTGAATGGAATATATAAGAGCGTAAAACTGGAGTGCTTATACCAGCTGGGTCATCAAAACTTTCCACAAAATCACTAGATGAGCAGTGGCTTTTTCCTCAATAATGCCGTTCATTCTCTAGGATCTAAAGCACATTATAACACCACACAGAAGCGATTACTTGAAACCTCAGATGAACCAAATGATAATTCAACAATGAGTGCTAACAATCGTTTTGGTTGGGACTTCGACAGTTAAGGTGTGTAATGTGGGCGCAAAAATAGCATCGGGTGGTGAAGCTCGTACAAATCACGCACAGTTTGTCGTGTAAAACTTTTCATATGGCTGTACCACATGGCATTTTCTAGACAGCTTTCCATACTGTGCAGATGATTGAATACAAAACATTCATTGGTGTCTATGGAGAAAACTCAGTTTGTTTTATATCCGCTGCGCGTATAATGAGTCTTTATATATATGTATATATACATATATATATATACGTGTATATATATTTGTATAAGTTCTGTTCATACACTTGAACACGGAAGTAAAAAGAAGGGTAGGTGTGAAGGCTACCATTTTGTATTGCATCTCCAGTACAAACAACAGTAACTAGCAGTTCATATAAGATTAGTGAGTGCAGTGAAGAAAATAACTTAAAACTATTCATAAAAGGTGATAAAAGTGCAGAACTCTTAGTTCAATTGAATTCTAAGCTTTGTGTATAATTTTAAAAGGCAACACAGCCTTATTAATATGTGCTTTTTAGTCAGCGTCCGCTGGGTTCACACAACTGATTTCTTGGTACGCGTTTCTAGGCATGCGTACCAACCGGGTTTCACCCACACGTTCTATCATGGAAACCCCAGGTGCTGAATTTTGTGGTTAGTAATGCAATTGCAGTTTGGTTGTGCCTTTTGACCCCGATTCATTAAAATCTGTGGATCGGTGCAATTTTCAACGATACTTTTCGAAACTAGGTGGAAACTCCATTTACCTCGAATTTTTAGACAGCGTTGCAGTTGCGAACGATAAGTTGGTGCAAGTAATGGTTAGTATAGTTGTTGTTGTTTACCTAATACTGACTTGAAACAACTAATCAGGACGTCCTCTGTGGAATAAAAAGCATGTATTACGGCAACATATTGCAGTCCTAAGTGTTGACGCCAACATATCCTGATGACATGTGGTTATTTTGTTTATGGCGAGTGACAAAGCAGAAGAGTCGAATAAGCAGAAAGCAAATAAATTAGGCTACGGATTTACGTCGTGAATGCCCTACGATAAATGTTCCTTCATCACAGTATTTAAGTGTCTGTCACCCGATGTAAGTTGAACTGCACTTATCTGAAACTGACGAATACGGTGTGAGTTGAAGCCAACAGATAGTTTTCCTTTGACTAAGAGTGAGGTCATCGACTATCATCTAGGCTGCCATATACGAACTTTTAATCGAAGAAGTGAGTCTTCGGGCGTATCAGAATTAAAGTAAATAGTGTTAAACGAGTGCGGGTTTCCTTTCAGTTTACTGTTTGATATGCGTTGGAATTGTTTGTATTTTTGTGACCGGTAAACCGGCAAGTGTTGTATGACAGGGTTTTCTTTCATTTAGCAATTTGCTGTCTACTAGCTACAACTCACCTGATAGCGCTATTTAACCGAACCGGATGACTGGTCCTCATAGTGACGTTCTACTGTACTGCGTTTGTTGCAGAGGCGAGGGGGCACAATTTGCGGATCGAACCAGATTAGACAGATGCATAAAAGGGTACTCCAAATCCCTCTGAAACGCGTTATAGTGTTGGCAACAACACAAAGAAAGACCATAGCACGTTATTATGTGCAGAAAGCTAACGGAACGGATGATCTCTCTCCTTTTGGAATTTTTCGGCTGCTCTGTATTAGGTGAATCAAGGACTATGAGAGGTGATTTAACTCATTTTTGTTTCATGGCACATTTCAATTCGACGGCGTGCTGTGAAACTCAGCATTGTTACATAATTCTGTCACAAACATAAATCAGAAATTCTTACTCACGATATGCTTTAGATTTTGCTGATGTGACACGCAATTAAAGTGGCAAAGATTCCATATGTGTTTGGATATTGTCACAATGGCTTTTCATTTTCTTCTATTAAATGACGAGGTAAATAAACAAAACTAAAGCAAACATTTTTTACAACCATGCACACGATGCTGGAGTTAATTTGATACGGTAAATAGCATCAAGCAACATGAGCACAAGCCATACTAGGGCTCCAAATAAGGTGGGATATAGGTGCTGCGTTGTTTGGTCCCTGGTATAGAGGCAGATTAGCAATCACTTTGATTTCAGTGCGGCGACACTCATCGAACATGGGCCATTTCTTTTTCCATCCTGTCAAGAGATTATCACTTGCAAAGCAAACCCAGGAGAGAGGTCACACCGTCCATCCGATCAGGTTGTTTATGGTGTTGTTACGGAATTCGAGCTCTGAAATTCTGGCCGTCAATTAGGCTGTGTTGACTAAAACCATGACAACCAATATTGTGTCCCCAGCGTGATCATTGCAACCGAAGTACCGTGCTAATCGCAGTTACCTGCAGTGTTTTCATGTCAAATTTGATTTTAGTCTTATTTCGGAATAACCATTTATGAAAAAGCCTGTTTTACTTTAAATTCAATGTAGTAGGTTACTCGTACCACTGTACATCCCGCCTGAACAGAATCCGTCTGTGAACTGTCGGAGGGCAGGTTTATATTGTGCAGATATCAACAACTGCCTCCTATAAACTATTAGAGCAGTTAAATGAAAAGCCGTAGTTTACTTGTCTTCTCTGCTGGTAAAACATTTAACTATAAATAAATTTTCCAGAAAGATCTCATCTTTCTGTATCCCTTCAGTATTTGATAGGTTTACTATATCGCCTTCAGATTTATTCTTTACGGTAGCACCTTCCCAGGCTGATTTCAAGCAGCTACTTGTGATTAACCTCTACACTGAGAGACCTCCATGAATTCTCTAAATGATGTTCAAAAAGGTTCTTTCAATCAGATGATCTTAGTGACCACCACCGAGTTGGTGGACTGTTGTTCCAACTCAACTAGATGTGATCAGTACTGTAAGGACTCTGTGTCGAGAACTATGAGCAAGCGTCAGTGTGATCCAATCTTACATCTAGTAGATCACGAGGTTACTGCCACTGGCAATATAGTTCATAATCTTTCTTACAAAATAGCATTGGCCTTTTCATAAGAGCATATTGGAACCCACCACATGGTGAAATATTATCGCTTTGTGACTAGAGATACAGAATTGCTAAAAACACTAGGTGTTTATTAACTTAACGATCGTAGCCTGAAAGTAATCAGTGTGTTGAAAACTTTTCACTCCATAAGTAAACTGATTTGGAAGGTTTGGTTGATGAAAATCTAAAAACCGCAGGAAAACATTGAATTGCTGAACCAGCATGATGTACTGCAAGACAGCCTGAGTCAACATTTGCCTCACGTGATTTACTAATGGAAGGCTGGACGCCTTCTTATGAGGGTCATCGTAATTATTCACATCAATCTACGTTGAAAGTACACAAACGCATTAGATCTAATCAGCCCTGTTTAAAACGATTGGATTGCAGTTCATGACAATAAACCATAAACAGGCATTGGAGTATTCAAAACAAAAATCATTCCGCTGGGTAGATTTGCTTAACGTGTTGAAGGCTCTTGCTAATTAAGTCCAATTTGCCGTGTGGTTAGCGCATCACGTTTTGTTTTGTCCTCGTTTGACTTTTCGGCTGCAGGTCTGATCCAAAAACATAATCAAGGGAATATAAACTGTCCAAAGTTTATAGATTGTAATTTCGCATATTGAACGCATTAACCCGTAAGAAACTAAAGAAGTCAACTCTCTTGAAAGGTTTCAGTCAAGTCGGTCTAATGCGACACTACCTGTTGATTAAAGATGCTGGTGCAAAGAAACAGTTTGTCTCGGTATGATCGATGCTGTCTTCAACTTTCAAATTAGTTCCGTATGGTTAGCACGTAACTTGAAAATGAAATCTTTCACACATGCTGTTAAGAAAGATTTGGTTTCTATCAGTTAAGCTGAGCAGACAGCATCGTACAATGTGGCTGTACTGTCTCCAGTTATTTTTTCACGCCCTCATAACCGCAGCTAATTCATTGACTTTAGATTAGCACTTGAATTGCTCTTGCTTGTTGTATACATAATTGTGCAATATGCGTTACATTGTTACGTTATATGTGTTATGCTTGGTATGACAATAACGTTTCATGATTAAAAGTGTGCAGTAGTCTGATGGTTACTGTCACTTTTGATTACGCTTGCAAAGTTTTATTGGGGATGTAGTGTTTTTGTTAATCCTTTGATAAGTCTAGTGACATTTTTATGGTGCTGTTTGACAGTTTTTGCAAAACTCTCGATTTCACGACATTGAAAATCTTCCGCAGTTACTTTTTGTTCTCCAATAGTGAAAAGCTCCCCTAAATGGTTGTGCAACATATGGCCGTTTTTATGTTTCCACTAAAAATGAACTAAATGTACCCGAAAACTAACTGTACTTCAAAGTTATATTAGAGAGTGGTCACATCCAAAGAGGTATATCTTGAGAATACCTGGTTATCTTGTGTGATTTCTTCGACCAACAACATGCAAACTAAGTGGTAGGCTAATCCGACAAAAATTTAGTCAAACAGAAGCTGAATGATATATTTCTGATAAAGGGCTTGAATAACTACTAACCTGTTAGAATTAACCTCGCTATAAGCCATCTTGTTTGTATTGCGTTAGACAGTCACTCTCATTACTAATCTCTTTGGAGGTTTTCCGAAAGTCTGTGTTTGTATCATACATCCACAGGAAACGAAGTCACATAATAGGATGATCTTGTTCACCTTGTGCTTGACGATTTATAAAGGTGGCTGGTGTTTATTTGGTAGGTTAATTAACAGCAGCAGCATTCGTTTGGTAGCACTCAGTAAACGAAAGCGTGTGCTGAATCTGCAACGTTAATTACCTCTGTAAGCGCAGTAAAGTCTCCACCAGCTGGGGTCTAGTTGACTTAACCAAACAAAAGATATCTGAGATACAAGATTTCCTCTAACTTTTACTGACCGTCCATAAATAGCCGCCCTCAAGCAGCTGTCTTTGGATGATCATTTCTCAGACTGGTAGTCATATGAGGTCTGCAAGTGACATCTGATGGGAGTAAACAGGTACAACGCAAGATTGAAAGTACTTCGCAGTCTAGTTGGAGGCAGAAATATGTGACTGTGATGAAGCCAAAATTGAACCAATGATTGTTCATAGCGAGCACACAAAAGAGTTCTAAGGTATTACTTTTCACCGGATCTCATAAACCCCCAGATAAGCTAGCTGTGTACAAATCAGCTAAGTCGAAGAATGCACTACATTCTTATTTGTTTACTAATGTGGTCATTATTCTCACGCTATAGTCATACACGTTGGTCTATTTAACCATCCTGTATTACTCTCAGTGTTAGCTATGGAGATCACAGTGGTAGATCGTTATCTGTTTAGTGTCTACTAGAGGGCAGAGGTTTCAGAAGCCAGTGGTTGATTGTCTGAGGAATGTGCTCAATATTTGGTCGCCAACCCAGTTAATGATTTTACGTTGGAAAAGACTAGAAATCACGCACACGACTACAAATGATAATTGTTTCACAACTTGTGAACGGCAGATGTGTGGTACTGGTATATATGAAATCAGTATGACCTTCCTATTAAGTATATTTTTGATGTGGAAATTAAAGCTGGTTGTTCGTCAGAAGTTTTTACTTATCTAGTAAGCAGTTAGTTAGAAAGTGCGTGATACGACTTGTTGCAGAAAGGCTTTTTACTCAAAGGAACTTCAAAATCTTTTGTCGTCGTTCGTTCCACAGAACTTACCACACGTTCGAAGTACCTTACGCGGGATATTCGTAATGAGTAGTTAAAGTGTTTGTTTTCATTCCGAACCACAACTCCATGAATTAAAATAATTCACGGCTCTCAACAGCACACCTAAATCGCCAACCGATCTTTATTCAATCTTGACTGGACCATATGGTTTATTCGATTTACCTGTCAGGAAATAATTGAAGCGTTCGACGATCTATTTTGTTCACATGTTGGATACTTTTGTATGTCATACGCATCAACACATATTAATGTGAATATATGTCGGCAACGATGACAGAGGTACCTAGTTGAAACTGAAGGATAATGTTGCATAAGATGAAACAGCGAGGCAAAAATTCAAAAGAATATCATCAGGCTATTACAAGTGTACATGGCTAATGAAATTGTTAGCATGTTTAGTAAAAAAGACACACTCAGTATCATCCGTTGGTCTACGTTCTAGGCACTAGATGAAACGTGAACATGAACACGTTACCCTACTTTTGAATCATTACTGTTGGCAATGTGGTTTGTTCAACACCACGCGGTTACTTCTTGAAACTGAGGGTTACCTCTCGACAATACAAAGGACCAACCTGTTAGATTCTTGTCTACATCAACCACATGGCTGGCATAAATCAGTTTACGTGTGAATCAAGGCTTAGAAGGAGACAAATTTAATAATGACCCACGTGATGGGAAATCCAGGGTAAACATAACGGTTGACCCAGAGACATATTCGTAAAACCTAAATTCAGAGAACTGCTCTGTTTATAACGGCAACATCAACCGGTTCAACGTAAAGGCGGCCGGTTTGACGTCAGTGTTAGATGAGGATAGTCTTAACCAGGTCAGTAAAATAAAACCGACTTCAAAACATACTCTGAAGCAATCAGTATCAAATTTAACCACTTGTTACTACCACTCTTACAACGGTTCGAGTAACACGAGACACATTCAGTAGGTGACGGTATTCTATGCGGGTGATGGTATCATTCTGGTACGTCCAAATATAAGTCTAAGTACAGTGACCATGAATCAAATGGACGAAAATCAGAGGTCAGTGATTTTTCGGAACAAGGACGAATTTACTCGGTAAATTGTTGGAAAGGATAAAAACGAGTCCGATCGAAAGTTAAGAAACAAAAATATCATAGAGATTATGAAACACGAAGGGATCACTGAAATTCCGATTGAACACCTTGAGCCGATAGATTTCAGCATCTTCATTTTGTACGGTTTAAGAAAGATCATATTTCATGGTATCATTTGGGACCCATTCGATATACATGTAGTCCAATGTACCACTCGACGGCACAGTGGCCTTTGAAACTACTGGAACCGGTCCACCTTGAATTGTGTCCCTATGCCATACACGAGAAATTTGAATTCAATGGTGATACATGGACTGTTGATGCGGGAAATCTGCGTAGGTGATCCATTCAGTTTTTGTCACCGTTCACAAGCTTTCATCCCTTAAAATTCCTATAGATTATGTGTGAATACAGTGGTCGATCATGCATCTAGTTCGGTATTCCCATGCCTGATTTTAGAAGTTCCTCCGAAACATCACTCGTAATGTGAAATTAGAGTTCGCCAAGTGTACTATCGACAAACGAGTAAATCCGTAATAAAAACATCGGTAGGATACTCAGTTTATGTCTGTGTCAACGCTAAGTTGAATTTTCCGCACAGAGACAAACTTTCTCAATTAATTCAACCAGTTATTCAAATACAGCTTGGCGCAACGTTTAATTCAGTTGAGTCAACGTCTACATGTAGGTTTGCAGCGATAGTCCAACGGTAATCCAAGAGACTCGATTGTAAAACATCGGCAGGAACGGCATGCCCAAACGCGAAAGGTAATCTGTCAGGTGAGCTACAAAAACATGTTTAGGAGCCCAGAAATTTCACATTTAGGATCGGTCATTCAAACGCCTCACTGTCTCAGGTCCATCGAGTGATTCAGAAGGTCGACTGTTTCGATATGATTTCTCAGTCAATTTACGTTGGAACCCACTGAAGCCGGTGTTTATCACCGAAAGTGTATTATTAACAAAAATTTTGGCACACTGGTCAGTTAAGGTTAAAACCAATTGTTAAAACTCGGGGTTATGACTGAACTGGGTGGCTTCGAATTGATTAAATCACACAAACTATTGTTTGACAGCACAATTACAACACCCAACCTAGACTGATGAACTCCAGCTCAAACGGCACAAGGAATTCTGCCCTGGTAGTCGAGCCTGTAAATCATTCTATGGATAACATTTTAGGCATCGTGGTGGTTGGATGACTGAGCCTAACTATGTAAGCTTTGAGCTTCCGACGTGGCTCTTCAACTTGACTGGTAAAGTGCTTGGCGCGTTTGGGTATGCAACTTCTTTGGTTGAGGAACCGAAAATCAAATTTATCACATTTGGGCCTCTTTTAAATTAACAGTTTGTCGACCATTTTACCAACTGTTGGTAACTTACAGTTTTGTATATAATATTGAATAGCACTGACTGTGCAACACACTGAGGTAAGTAAGTTTGTGTCTCCCAATTTTAGACGTCGTTTTCCGTTGTCTGACAAACAAAGCAATTGAAATACTTACTGTTGACGTAGCGGACCGTGACTTAAAACCCAGCATGAAAGATAACGTTAGGTTGATCATTTTGTAACACAGGGAACCAAACAACTCTTCAGTATGTTACAGAGTGGACAGTAGTGATTGACTCGTCTTTCAGAGACGATATCACAACAGAGGGAGGAGCAATCTCAGACTGTCAATAGCAAATTTCCAGAAGGATAGTACGTGTGTCGTTCAGTACATCACCCCTTCTGAGTATGAGTATGGAATGTGAAAATCCTGTCCCCGAACACTTTGTACCCACGTACTCGGTCTCCTATGCTGTACAGTAGATTAAGTCAACTGAGCCTCCAGTCATTTGTTAAACCGGATCGAGGAGAATCGCTGTGAAGTGATCTGAGTCAAAATGCCTACAAAATTTAACAGGATAATCGTGACGTATCCAGCTGATACTGATCATATTGTTTTAGCTTTCCACGTAGTTTATGAAACCAAAACCAGTCCAGTCCGAATACTCGTCGAGTAGTACTAGGCAAGCTGGGTGAAAAAATCGAACAGAACTTGCAAATGATTATGGAATTTACATTCAAATAAATATTGCTGTAACCTTTCAAAAAGAAGTAGAGAAATTGAGTTTTCTTCTCGTAGAAGGATACGCCATTTACCGAACATGGACTCGTCCTATCAGAATACAGACTGAAGCTCATTTATTCGTCATAAAAACAACACACACACACACTACTAAAGATATTTGAAAAGATCGAAAGTTGAGAATATCGATTCTTTCTTAAGTATGCTGAATGTGAGAACTGCTAAAAATGTGAGTGTCGTCTCAGCTGTAACAATCAAACTTCCAAAACTTCAGTCAACAACCAAACCCCTGTTCATTTGTCATGAGACATTCAGTTGCTTCGAAACAAAAAATTCTTTGTTCACAGAATGCAGTGAAAGAAACAGTTATTTTTTATAAGATTTCTTTGATACACACTCTTAAACCGACACTGCACGACCAGTTTCAGGCATATAAGACAGACGGATTGTGAATGATGTAGTGTTTCGGCAACTCTTCGCGCAACGGGGTGAGGCTCCCATCCATCGGGACACCGGTTACATGAGCATCGCCTGTGACGAATAAACATGTGGGTGATCGAGTTACTACTCGTTTTGCAACCCATCATTGGAGACAGACACAGTCCATCTCGGATTGCCAGTTTGCATTGACCACGGCTGCAAGAGCACGGAACAAGATCACTCATTATTAATCTAATTTCACTCTCAAATCGACGTTTTTCAAGCAGCATTTCCACTGTACGTACTTATCATACAAAGCTGGCGCGTATCGGTGTTCAGACTGTCAACCCCTCATAAGTAGTGCTTATGGAACTAGTGGCCAAGTAGATATGAGCTCTGTTTGTAACGCGGTTCGCGTCCGATTTAGACAATCTTTACCTGATGGGTTCGAACAAGAACGAAAACAGTCTGTCTGTCATAAAATACCAGTACGAACTTTGATAACATCAGTCAGTTTCATTCAGCAAAAACAAAGTGCACAGCAAATAATGTTTCGAAAATTGTTGCGCTAATTCCTTCGTGGAACAGACCAGGCAAGCCGAACGTTCTTCTAAAAAAATTGAGGCCAAACTTATCAACATGAATACGTGGACATTCACGTCTTATCGTGAATGGTGTTGTGAGTACTGATGAGTAGTTGGGGATTCGGCTTATTTTCAAGTTGACCATCACTCACAGTTGATCGCAGCGTTCGCATTCAGATAGACTTTCCAGCCAGCCTCTTTCGAAAACAAGCACTAGACTCGAGTTTCGCTCTCATCAGAGCTCATCAGTAGTGCATATCCTTGCCACGACCGGGATTTGAACTCCGGCCATTCCAATCATTGTTCACAAGCGAGAGTGGTTGAGCGTTCAGATGTGACAATTCGATCGTGCCTACTGTGAAGTCAGTGGCGCAGTGGTCAACACGGTTGCTTCATGATTGGAATGGCCGGAGTTCAAATCCCGGTCGTGGCAAGGATATGCACTACTGATGAGCTCTGATGAGAGCGAAACTCGAGTCTAGTGCTTGTTTTCGAAAGAGGCTGGCTGGAAAGTCTATCTGAATACGAACGCTGCGATCAAATGTGAGTGATGGTCAACTTGATAATGGTTTTGGGGATGAATTGCTTGCTTTTGAATCAAGATAGACAGAATAAAACTCGAGTTTTGACAATGACAAACACTTTTAATTAGCTCCAGGCAGACAGCTCAGATTAACCGATTCTCAATGAATTGGGTTAATCGAGGTCCGATGTTCGTGTTGGTCAGCCTGAGTGACTTTACTGCGCATGTGAATGGAAAGTCAAACGTTAATCAGCTTTACCGTGAGGCAGTAGTCTGCGGTATGTCCAGCTTACCCAACAATAAATGCAGATCAGTGCACAGGGCAGATAGATGTACTTTAAATTTTCTGTTGGTAAAAATTTCCGTGGTAGTTTTTCACGACGGGGTGTCAGATAAATCAGCTCTTATCAGACATTCATATTTGGAATTGCGTGCCATTCGAATCGACCCTATGTGGCATTTGATCTTACTGACCAACGCAACCTACGGCTCTCTGATCAGGCGGACATCTTACTAAAATAATACTTGGTCATGATGAGTATAAGGGACACTGTTTATTGGAGAGCCAATGACCTTCTTTGGTTACTTTCTGGCTTATTTTTTGGAGTTATTCCGTCCGATTTACACTAAAGAGCATACTACCTAAGCACAGCCATAATACCCTGGCTCAAACTAATAGTGCTTTTGAACATATAGCTCATCGTTGAGCTGTCAAAGTCAATTAGGAGAAACCGGGTCATAGTTGACAGACTCACAATGCAACGTCGAACGTTGTGATTCTTCTTAGAAAATGGTCGTAAGTGTTCCTAACAATAAACCTTTTTTATTCACACGTGCTATTGAAACTAATTTGAAAAAAGTACGTTTCTTCGGAGTAAAGATCAATGTTAATTCTTAAGATCACAAGCCAGTAATAGTTATTACCACTACACACTTAACGGATGGCTTTAGAACTGAATTAGCCTTGATTCATGAGAAAAACCCATGAGAACATGCTTAAGGTGGGGATGCCATTATTTATTTCCTTACGTTTGCGTGGGAAGGAAGTTTTCCAATTAAAAACACAACCACACCACGTTAAAAATGGTCAAGAAAGGATTGAGTGGCATTCTAATTGGATGGGTGGTGACCTGTTGATTGGTCATTTGTCTGGTTCTCTTTCCAAACTCAAGTATTCGCTCCTCCGTAATTTTTGTTCATGTGAGCAATCTCCAATTTAGAGTGAGTATGTTTTCCTATTTGGTGGTATATAAGCAACCGATTTCCACACTAATTCGCTTCTTCCGTACAAACCAACTCCTGTAATTTTCGTTTATCTTTTGAAGGATAATTTCTGAACTGAACCATAATGATGTTTTTTATTTTAATCGCATGTTATGCTTTACTTACCTCACATATAATTGAGCGCGGTTCCGGGTTTGTTGTCCAAAATAGTCTAAAGGATCAGTATCGAATGCTACTCCACTACCTTGTGCGACAATGTTTTCCTGTTTGCGCTAATGGCGGTCGACTTAACATGCCTGATAGACTGTGGAAAAAATGTCACTGTGTATGCCCCAAAGGATTCCATGGACTCGGCTGTGAGGAGACAACGCATGAGCACAAGGCGAAACGGTTTTTCAGTGACGGTCAGTCTGTAAGTGCAACTCTCATGAACAGACTATATGGTGATGAAAATGGACTCCAAACTGATGACAAATCTAACATACTGGACCAACAAAAGTGACTGAAATTTTCATCCCCGTTTATCACATATTGACGGTCTGCAATTATATGACGATTTCAATGGAACTTGATCCTTTTCAAATTATCCACTTTAGTGATTTGTTCTATTGAATGATGCGTTTGTTGATATTTTTCTCGTATAAGACTTTGAATAGCTATCAACATTTTAATAGCATCCCTCCATCACTGACAATCCCCAGAAATGCATTGCATAGGATTAAGGGCGAAGTGCATATCATCGCTGACAGCTAGAAGTCTGTTAGGCGAAGTTTTAGAAATCCCGTTCTTAAACAGTGTTAAGTACGAACGCCACAATGAATCATATCAAGTGCAGAATAAATGACAAACTGAGCAGATAAATTCCGCCTAAACAATAGATTGATTGTATAAAAACAGTGAACAAGGAATTTCGGAGAATGTCATTATTTACGTTACTGTTAACCTCGTTTTCTTTTGTTGCTCACTGATTTTCGGCTAGTTGATCGGTGACTAGATTAGGTTCAGTTCTCATGATGAGTCCTCCAGAATGCCTAGTTCAAAGATGTACGGACGAAGACAGATGGACTCTGTGATGGTGAACCTATGAAATTGTCATCCATGTTCCACTTTTGGACATTCTTTAAAAGATTTGTAAGCTACCATTCTGCATACTTAGTGGAATAGAATTGTACGCAGGAAACAGTATCGCTTGATGTTAGCTTAACCACATAACTGTATAGTTGCAGTGTTTTGGATTGTTTGGTCGTCATAAGATCTGTTAGGACCAAATATTTTAAATTAGCCATCCGTATTGGAACTTATGCCATTACCGTTCGCCTCCAGACCGCCGTCTTTGACTTTCGAAATCTAATCAACACTGGAATCGAAATGAATAATGAAGAACGCATTGTTCAAGGAAGTGACTCAATTTCTGAAATTGTGACAAATGGTCGTTCGTTTGTGAGTAGATAAGTGGTGGTGAAGATCATATGAAAATTAGTATGCGAATTAGGCTGTTCTACATAATTCACTTAAGGTTCTCGTTCTTCCCAATGTAACGTAAGTGTAATTTTAACTACCATGGTTGATCTAAGTTTGTGCCCCATCAGCCACATAATTTGCTGTATATGTCATACTTGGTAGTTGTTAACAAAAGAGATTTTTCAGAGACCTTTTCGCAACTTTGAAATCCTCAGTGATACTGGTATTCAACGTGAACTTTTACTGAGAGATCAACAAACGGATGATAACCAAGAACAAATTATTCATTGTAGCACTGTGGTTCTGATACACTCCCTCAAGGAAATTACTGATCCGCTTATATACTCAGAATTATAAGTTGCACGCGGTTTAATTGCTCTGTGGCTCACGAGTCTGACAACATGTTCATTCTCTAACTACTTTAGGTAACACTATGGTTAATGCGTATGACCACGTCTTTTCGTTTTTCCTACTCAAGCAACCGTATCTTTTCACCTATATTAAACTAAAAAGTTTACTAACCTAAGTTGACTTCAACCAGACCTTCAACACAAATATCTTCGTTAAACTTAAACAAATGACTTCTTGGCATTGACGAGAAAGTTGAGTAACGTGTATTTCAAATATAGGTCAGTTCGGTCAGTTTCTTCAGTAGCTTTATACGCATGTTTTGCATCATCCAATTAATATGTGATTAGTTACCCACAATTCTACCGAACTATCTAAATTTATTACACCTCAGAGATTTCGAAGAAATAATCAAGAAATGCTCTTGGTTAATGTTAGTTTGGCTTGGGAAAGCATTTAAATTTGTAACAGATAAGCTTTTCGGCTATCCCACTTTGAAAGAAAGCATTAAACTCCAGTTTCGCTTTTATCGTAGCTCAGAAGTATTGCACAGTGTTATCCGCGTCGGAATTTACAATCCGGCATTTGTCCGTGCGAGATTAGCGTGTTAAGCACAGTGCCAGTAAGATTTGTCCGAATGCTAAGACTGTGATCGCGCGTGGATGGCGTACAGTTCCAAATAAATTAAGATATACCTGATACAGCTTTATGCTTTTGTCAGATGATGTAGATAAATATTTAAACAACTCTATATAATATTTCACACTCAAATTGTCACCTAATAGTCCGATTAACGACGATTTCTCAAATTCCCCGGAACTTGCCGTGAAGCACATTTGTGAAACAACGTTGCTGATTCGTAGCTGATTTAATACGTGTTGTTAGAGGTGAGTAAATCTAAAAGGTTATTAATAACAATTGTCCTTCCTTCAATTCTCTTTACGACATTACTTGGTATTTGATAAAAGATTTGAGAAAACTCCAGATCGTATCACACAATGAATGTTTATCACGTCCACAATTTCTGATGCTCTATAAATTCAAACATTCTGACCAAGCTAGTTGTCAGTAAGCGGTGCATCGAATTGTGCAGAAGGAAGAGCATCTTTGGACAGTCTTCGGACTACGTTTTGTCTCGGTGTATCCTTCACCACCTTGATGAAAGGGTGGTGGCAAGAAGTTGCCGACAGAGGTAGTCACACTTTTTGATCTCTTATTAATGATAGAATGGATATATCATAAATAGTGCTTAGGCATCTGGCTTGATTAGGTGCATCTGGAACACAATCTTAATTTACAATAAATAACACAACATCGACACTCCTTTGTTCAGGCAACTATAGTGGTATTTTTGGATCTCAAGATTGTCCCTGATCCGATCAGCTGACATCCACTCTGAAGAGACCTTCATTGAGGAGTACCGGTGAAATAAACTATTTGGTTAAAATTAGTGTGTAAACGTTTCGATTGTTTGATGTCAATGACGTAAAGCCCTCTCCGCGCCGAGTGATCTTCAACAGGGTTGTAAGTTAAACTATCTGCTCATAAATATTTTGTACATGAAATCTTGGAAGTAGCATTCAGAAGTCCCCAAGGTATGTGAGTGGAGTCACTGCCAAGTGGCAGGAGAACGGACATCGTTCTTATATATTGACTCCGCAGAAAAGATGAGTATCAAACTGAACAGGACAAGTGATAAAGGTGACCTGTAGGCGGTACCTTTAACGCCTCCGAAAGCTAGATTAGTCTTATAATATTGTGATAGCCTGGATCCTATGTGTTGCCGCAAACAAGCGCTTGAGACCGTTGATGGTCCAATCTATCTGAAGTTCGCTATTCCGTTAACTTGGGACGCATTCTTAAGTGACTGCAAAAACAATGCAAGCAGACGGCTCATTCGCAAAATGTTGTCATTTACTACGTCACAAAGACTTCCGATTGTCAACTGAAGCAGTCAGTTATATTGCACACGTGAGATTAACATTCAGAGGATGGGAGATTTTGCTAAACAAAACATATACTCTCCAACCTTCCACGCTGTGACGGATTCCGCACGTGTTTGATCATTTTCCGTCAGCAGACTGAGCCCGATAGAATATTTTGTATTTGGGGATCACAAATTTTCCAACATTTCTGGGCCCCGCCCTGCTGCTTCAAAGTTGCGTGGTTAAATGAACGTACCACCCAATTTGTAAGCCATGTATACTGCGGCTCATTCTCTAGCCTTCTAATGGGCTGTTTTGCCGTTCACTGTCACGCGAATAAAGCATCCAAAACCAACTACGTCGGTCAGTGTCGTGTGCACATGTTGTAATCAAATTTAAGCAATGATAAAATAATCCCTGTCTGCATATACTGTTGGGAAAGATGCACACGCTGGTTTGCCCTACTGAAATAACACAAATCAGATGATTTGCTGCGCTGGAAGGGATTGTGTGACTATTTGATCCTTGACGGTCCGGTTAAAGCCGATGTACCCCGAACGACTCCATTTATTTGTTCTAATCAATAAAAGCGAATGAACAGACAGGTGTAAAGGCCCATTACGGTTGTTTACTGAGTTATCCGTTCGATCATAAACAGGGAGCTCGAAGCGCAAGTTAGTTGTTCCTTGTTGTTATCAACAGGACCTCAGTGATGATCGATTGCATGAACTTCGAAGCATCCGGTCAACAATTTTTGCTCGATTATGCCCACGACTGGCTACGTTTTGTGGTATCTACCTTGCTTACCAAAGTGGACTGAAATCTACGTGAACAGCATCCATAGTACTAAACAGAGTATTGATATTCTGCTGAGAAACGGCAAATACCGTGTGGGAAAAAGAATTCATTCGCCACCAGCGGATTGGGCACTAAGGTGATTTGATAAGAATGCAATTAGTCTTGATAGCCAAGGTCCCAGAAGCAGAAGAATGGGTTGATACTTATGGTTGAGTCGTTGCTGTTTGCAAGCGTTGAACACTTCCATCTGAAAGTCTGATTTGGTTGCGTCCTCGGTCATAGTAAGGAAATGGTGTTACATATTTTCTGCCCTATTTTAGTGCACAGAATTTGATCTGGTCGGTAGGGCCACCTAAACGTTCAGCGCTGGTGCGAAAAAATTTAATACCGCAAGGTTGTATGTCGATTTAAGAATCAACGGCTCATCGCTCTTACAATGCAGGTCTCTAATATCAGGCAATCTGAATATATTTAACTCAATGAGCCACTTAATATGGCATACGTGCCACAGGCATTGACAGTTGTTAGATAGATTTCTCATCATGTAATTTTTCACTCGATTTACTAAAGATGACGACTAGTCCTGTTTAGTGCAACGATACTGGCTGCCAGATGTTCGAACTACTCAACTCATCTTGGCCGACTGGTTAGACAACCACTTGTGAGCTTGGTGAGCGAGATCCAACGTGCTAGTGCATATCGGTGCAACGTGGACAGAACGCTGGGTCCCTTAACCCTAACTTCACAGCACCACTCTAGTTCTCGTCTACCAAACAAAACTAGTCTCAACCACCTGGGCTCACGTTCTGTGCACAAATAGAGTGACTTTTATTCGTTCGCCGATGTTGCACCATCAACATGTTCGTTCGCTCAGAAAGTTGCTCTAGACGTATTTATGCGCAGTCAACTTCTCTTAATTTCACACCTTTCAAGGTGTTTACAAGTTTTGCTTCCATCACTTCCGTCCTATACATCTAGCTGTGACTAACTGGGTTGATATTTAACGTAAGTAGTATTATGCTACTTGAGAGGTAGTACATTGCAATACGTTCTCACTTTCCTCTTCGGCATGCATACAAGATCACTGTGTCACAAGCATTGCGTTAAGTAGCAGTCGAGTGTCGACCATGTGTGAACTAGTCTGGTCCATTTAAAGGATATGACGTTGTCATCTTCAGTGCCAACGCGCGCGGCAGATGGACATTTCCTGGATGACGTTAACGGAGCGTTAATGGCCTTTTTTAAGGCGAGATATAATTTTGTTAACGGATAATTTTGGGCATGAAAGTCTGGGGAATCTCGACACTTATGTGGTGAGGTAGAGGATGAAATCCGTCTGCGGCGCGACGCTCGGTTCAGGTCAGTTTGGTAAGAGCCTCTGTCGTCTGCTAAGAGGGATCGCGGTGATCTGTCTCAATGATTAGTATTATTCTACCTGGCATCGGGTGCGCGCTATGGACTGCTAGGTCTCGTGGGTGTCGGTTTTGCTGAAGAGTTTCGTGAATCATCGAGCTTAATTTTCATACAACGAGTTAGTTCTTCCTGCTGTTCAGTCGGTGTTAGAACTAACAGAGTTCATTATACCGTGTTCTTCAAGGTTGGGCTTATGGAGCGCGTACGATAAATTCAACTGCTGTCATCCATAACAACGCAATTTGTCCCATGAACACAGCGATATCGTTCTTAAAGCCCACAGCAAAATCGGGTTAAAATGACGACCAACCACTATGTTTCTGTGAACGATCGACCAGCTCAAGTTGTGTTTGAACAGACTGATATATGCACCAGTGAGGTGGGTTCTAAATGATTAGGATTTATTATGGAAAATTTTCAGTTTACAGCCCGTCTCAACCCTGAATCTTTAAGAAAATTGTGGTAGCGGAAGACCACTTGAGGGAAGAGGGTGAGGGCCAAGCAGTTTGTTGTGAAAAACAAACATGCAGCTGAATGTATTCTGGAACTTGATTCGTTTTTTGAGTTCTGTCAATAAACAAAACAACCAGAGTCACAGTGTTGTCTCTTCGTATTTTCGGAAAGTAAAGTGTAGAACGGTTTGCCCATATTTTTATCTGTGTGATCTACCAGGTACTGCATTATATTTGGCGTGGCTGACTTTGGTTAGCTTCTTCCGGGCTTAAACTAAGTTTGACCTGGCATTGGTTCATGGTATAAAAGACGGCGATCCAAATGGTAATGGTGCTGTTGATTGTCAGTTTCATTGTTCCTGTAGTTGCTCGTGTTTTGTTTACAAATGGGTGCACGCATCAGCATTCGATTCCCACTAACTCGTTGTGCCCTGCCGGCTGATCCACTGGGCCATACCACATGAGCTGATAAGACTCACTTGACAAACCTGATTACAATGAATTCTGGCAGATCCAGTGTTACTGATGAGTAGTCGGGGATTTGGTTTATTTTCAAGTTGACCATCACTCACAGTTGATCGCAGCGTTCGCATTCAGATAGACTTTCCAGCCAGCCTCTTTCGAAAAGAAGCACTAGACTCGAGTTTCGCTCTCATCAGAGCTCATCAGTAGTGCATATCCTTGCCACGACCGGGATTTGAACTNGAATGGCCGGAGTTCAAATCCCGGCCGTGGCAAGGATATGCACTACTGATGAGCTCTGATGAGAGCGAAACTCGAGTCTAGTGCTTGTTTTCGAAAGAGGCTGGCTGGATAGTCTATCTGAATACGAACGCTGCGATCAACTGTGAGTGATGGTCAACTTGAAAGATCCAGTGTTGTTTCCAGTTCAACCAGTACTGAGCACGTGCAATAACTGCAACGGCACGGTAACCACATTGTGCCAGACTCATTGAGCATTGAATTCAACGGCTGCGTTGACTCAACACTGAGGCAGGTACAACCCAGCTGCAGAATAGTCAGGCCGTCTTTGCGAACAGTCATAACGGCTCACGGTGGCTATTATCAAAATAAACTTAGGCCGATGTTACGTAACAGACGAATTACTTCGCTACCAGAGCTAGAATCGCTGCTGGGAACTTTCATACACAGATTAGGGACAGTGTAGCAAAGTAAGCCTTCTCACCGGGAATTTGACACGATCTTTATCCTGCTCTTTATACTTGAGTTCCTGGAATGGTTCGGCAGACATACTCTGATCGGAATAACTTCCAATTCATTTTGGACTCAAGGCCCAATGTGAAACTTACATAACCCCTGTAACCAGACATGGCTAATTACTTACAAGAAAAAGCTAGTGACGTAGGTATGCTGTACTGCAGAACGTCATCTGTGAACAAGGCGAGACACTAAAAGTTCTATGGCTTTTGCAGTGTCTGTTGGATGGTAGACAATTATGACAAAAAGAACGCCTTAATGCGCAGAACTCCTAGCGGAGTCATGAAAAAAATATTGTTTGGCGAACAAACTGTATTGTTGACATCCAAGAGCGTCACTACTCATGCGAGCCGATCAGGAATGTGTGCAGTTTCTGTCATTTTTTTTCGTGACGTCTCGCCATGTGAGACTGAGGAGTTCTGTCTGATTGTCTCCCACAGGCTGGACTATCGAAATGGCCGAAAAACAAGCAATGTGACTAACGTAAATTTGCATTGTACGAAGGCAGTTAATGAATTATTAAAAAAACGAAAGTTAATCCCGCAAAATTTTTACACGGTTAGCAGTTGCGACCTGTAGACACATCACGTATAGAAACACAGATACTACTGGAGTTATTTTTGTGAGTGCTAAGTTGCAACTGAATATGCGGAAAAATTGTGCGCCTATAGCTCAAAAATTAACGCAACTGCTGTCGCCTGCAAATGAATAATTCTAGGATATTGTGTTTACCAGGCCCTTCTATATACCAAATTCGACCACAGAAACCCGATTTCACTAAACATCATCAGACGGTTTCAGCACAGTTTATGGAGAGGCCTCTTTTTCAATGAATACAGAATAAGTCCAAACAGCTTACTAATATTTTCTTGTCGTTTGTTAGCCAAGGACACCTGACCTAAAAATGTATTCACAGAACAGGTATGTCAAATTAGATATTCAACCACAACTATTTGAAATCTAGGTAGTTTCTCGGTATTTTTTGAGCCGTTGACAAACCTCATTATATAGGCCCAGATTATTCATTTTATCCAACAGTATACTGTGATCAAATATATTAAACGCCTTTGTAAAATCTAAAAACAATCTGTCAACTGGGATGCGTTCTTCAGCAGCGTTTGCTCATGGGTCAGCTGCAACAAGTAGGCTGGTCGTATGTTATTGATCGTTACTGAAGCCGTGTTGCTCTTGTCACAACAGTGAATGAGTGTTCAAATGTTTCTTCATGAAACCGTCTATTATGTTTGCCACTTATTCTGACATGCTCGATAGCGGGTCAAAAGTTACTGTCGTTCTTTCAATCCCCATTCTTGCGAATTAAAGAGATAGCGCCGAGCTTCCAAGTGGCTGTAATACAACCAGCAACCCGTAGTAGAGCAAACGAGCAAGCGGCTTATGTACGTATTTTTCAGCATACGTGGGGGTACCCTCATCACTCCTGGTTGACTAGTCAGCATGTAGCAGAAGTAACTTGGCACACGTGTTATCTTGAATGAATTTAAAGGATCAGTCCGAAAGACGATTGGGAAAGAAGGCTGTGGTGCTAGGTTCCGCCTCTGTTGGGTTGCTGAAGGGAAAGGCATACTGAACACACAATGCCCGTGTTGCATCGGAATTAGAAGTAGTGTTCTGAGGGTCATATGAAAGGTGATATGGCAGTTTTCGATTTGATCAGGTAAGCCACTTGTTCGAAGAACATTGTAGGAGAGGCAACATTGGATTTTGCAGATAATAACTGATTGACAATGCGATCGTTGAGTAGGGTTACTATGCACTGATTACCCCAATATTTGTACGCCAGGTGTGGGGCACTATATCACGTAAAAGTAAATCTATTCCACAAGGCCTGATTGTCAATAATTGGACGCTTGGTCGAGAGTTTGAGCCAAGACGGTTTGGAGGTTGGGCGTGAAGTGTATAGTGGGACCGAATTGGTTACCGAGGAGTTCCGTTGCAACGTAATGCGGTTTGAATGTTCATCTGCCGTCTTCCGCTCGTCAGATGACAGTCAGCCGGCTTGATATAATTGCTGCGCATCTTTTGAAAGTTGGTTCGTTTGAAACTCCGTCGAACTGACACTAGAAAGCAGGTGATGGGGAAGTCACATGTTAAGCGGAAGCTGATTTTGGAGCGATAGTTTACATCCAGTAACGGGCCGATTTCGACAGTATCCACTAAGTGTGGTTAGGTAGTTAGCAATATGTATAATCGGAATCATTCGTGACGTTCTGTCTACACCGTGAGTTAGCTGGTGTGTTCAGTAGGTCTCATTCCCTGCAAGAGATTTGAAAACTCGGTGGCCAATTTGTGAGGCCTGCGTGTAGAAGTTTGTAGTCCCTGGGACGATAACGCCACATCTGGGGACTGTGCTGGATCACCTAATGGCACTGTGCATTCTTCTGTCTTATTCTGGGCCTGCGGATGGGACACGACAAATGACGCCGGCGATAACATAGGTTGAGTGAGAGGTTGTAACATCCATCCAGAAGTATTCGTCAAGTGACAACATAGGTGAATCTCTGTTCAAAGCTACACTTAATTTAAAACTAACGTAGACTGCTACGCCTCCCAATCATCAAGAAACATGGAGTGAGCAGGAAGATCTATCTCCTGGTCAGATATGTTAGGTGTTGACCTAACCTCCACCACCCCTATGATGTTAGACTTCTTTGAGTTGAAAAGCTGTCGCGAGTTCAGTACTTTGTTCTCTTAAATAAAAGGCATTGGTCAACATAGACCACCAGACAGATGTGCATGTTTGCTTACGCTTATCTAGGGATGTGTCTTCCTGCAGATGAGCAACGGGTAATTCCTAGAATAAGGCAACCTTTTCGGGGTGGGGTTTGCCGAGTTTCCGACTATGTGGAAGGTGAGGGACTACTAGCGACTTCCCGTATCCTTGTCACTGTGACCACATTTGCAGTCCTGGAAAGTATTCTAGTTGCGAACGTCCCACCTTTGAACCTTGGTCTATCCAAATGAATTTGGATCCCAAGTGGGAAGCTGTCCTTCAAAGTGTACAACCCCTAAAGCACAGTAGATAATGTGTCCTTTTTGAGCAGCATGGTTCCTAATAGTTTGGAAGTTGAGATCATTCGCTTCTGTTTGATAGGGCAAGTTCTAAGATGATTTCTAGTTAATTTAGCACCATGATTACACTTGGGCACACTTGTACCTTGCATTCTCATTTAGGGAACAGTTGCGTGTTCTGACTAACAGCTTAGATCTTTCCTGGTGCTTACTGATGAACGACTTCGAAGCACCATCGCGCTGAAGCACAGTCACACCACTCTTAAGGGTGTTTCGCCAACTGTGTTCTACTGAAGCTAGGTTACAGGCCAGTAAAGGAGGCGGGGCTTCTGTTCTGTATAGCCGGGGTAAGGTCGGCCGGCGTTAGCGTATCACGGAGGCGTGGTGTGGGAGGTGAGGTGCTGACTAAATCGTTTATTCTGTCTGTATGGTGAGTGACACTATCTTAAAGGGTACTTAATCGGCAAGTCACACAGTGGTATCTGAGGGTCGGAGTGGGTGAGTTCTGAAGCTTTAAATACAAGTCTATAGGAAACTGGCGGTCGCACCTGCAGTAAACTCAGTAGCTACATAGGTCACATGCTATGTTTTTACAGCCTTCGAACATAGTCCGCAAACGTTGACAGTCGGATTATTTGGAAGGTACATGGTAGCTGACTAGTTTGTGAAGCTTATAAGGCTTATGAGAAAATCGCCAGATGTGCTAACCGGTGATGATTCGTGGTGTCGCGAGGTATAACTAATTTAATGCAATGGATGGTTTGTTAGTGGAAACATTGTCACATGATGTACTTCGTACAGAAGACGTAAGTGAAGGGTCCCTAAATCCTTTTGGGATAGCAGTAGCGCTTTGCTTACACATTTTTTGATAGTAATATCACTTCATACTTCCACTGTGAAGAACGAACCAGCCGACTCTATCCGCCTTGAATTTCGGGGGTCGAATGTGTGATTAGCACTGTGCACTTAAGAGGGTAATTGGTTATGCGTACCGCAGCGTCTTGTGATCCATTATCCTTTGGATAGAAACAGCGTTTGTTGGCTGTCCATATAAAGTGGTCTGTAATGCAACCGATCACGATGCAAAATGGAATCGACCGCTTACCTTCTTATACGCCGAAACTTCATACTGGTAAGAAAGCTGGAATTCGTGGGTGGATGGCAAGCAAGATTGTTCGTGGCTGAACAAAGCCGATATATGCATTTACAAGCCAACATTTGCAGTGTAGTTTTAGCGGTGAGGTGGTCACTATAGGGGTGATTAACGGGAGTTGATGTTCGCATTGCATTCCTGACGCGCTTAATTTTCACTACAGGCAAGGTTGAGTCACACTTTTCTTCCTAAGTCTCACAACTAGAGTGTGTCAATCTATTGACCGTCAACTTAGTCATTTAGACTGGGTAATTTTCGAAGAAAAATGGAGCGTTGCTTTCAAGTAGAAACGCTGAAGCTAGCTAACGTGTTGAACTGTAGACTTGGATAAATAAACCAATGCTATTAAGACACTGTAAAGGGTTGAACACTTCCAGCTTCGAAATTACGTCAGCCAAACAGAACATGCCTGTCGTAAATCAGTCAGATAAACCACACTCCGACACCCACGAGAACGCACGCTCAAACGATGACCTTACACAGAATCGTCTAGTCCTCAATTCACTGTGACCAAAGGTGCATATGCGAGCAAATCACCTGATCCATCAGTTGAGCCACTGTTCCATCAGCGCTCACGCAGCAGACTTCTAAGAATGTGAACTGTCTAAACCGTCCATGAAAATCGAGGTTGCAAAAAGTTGCTTTCGGTCATTACCACCGAACACCAAAACCAGCTGTTTGCAACCCCGAATTTTCACGAACAATCTGGATGAAAGTTGCACAGGCGGAAGTCAAGCCTTGGAATTTCATGTCGTTACATCCACGTATTGACGGGATTTAGATCCAGTGAGGGTGCTACACACGTCCAGATGAGATTTCTGTTGACATCTCGCTAGGAACTTAGAGATGGTAAGCAGTGATGTTTCTCAGGTGGGCCGGGAATCGGTACTTGCATTTGAGTGAAGGCGAGCCATAACTTGTAGAAGTTTATGTGAACAGTTCATTCAGTGTATGTCTTGCTGTCGAATCCCATTCAGCTGACTTAATAGATCAGAGTACAGAAATGCGGCTAGTCAAACTCTCATACTGAGCGCTCTAAGGTAAGGTCTTTTCAGTCACGAGATATTCAAGGCTTATGCACAAGTGAACAAAAAATTGTAGTAAATGTGAATTTGCCCCGAAATAGGCATATAGTTACAGACCACCCTCTTAGTAATTCGAAAACAGTTGCCGTCCATAAATGCATCATTTTATTATCCGTCGTTTGGTGAAGAACTTATCGTGAAAACACAATCCGTCAGGGAAATATCATATTTCTGGTTTTTCCACTTACAGTAGCTGATACAATCTGGTTCCAAGTCCAGTATTGTCTGTAAACCGTTGAAACGCCTACAGAGACGTGCGTAACCAGCCAGACGTCATAGGTCATGGACCGTGGTGTTAGTCTGCACCCCCGCCAGTTTAGTAACGGGGTTCAGGCGTACTAGGTTTATTTACTCCATACTCCCGGCGAAACCGTATCTGTGGTAACCAAACAACCTCTGTTTCTGTCAGCCTACCAATAGGCACATTAGCCGTGCAAACCTACCCGCTTTTGAAACCCAGAGATAACTCTAAGGGCTTCTTAAATTGATGCCGAAACATGCGGCAATGGTAATGGGACATCTCAAATCGGGAAGGGGCATAGATCGTGATTCTCCAAATTCACATTGTTTGGAGTACAAGAGAACTAGCCGGGTACTTTACACTGAAGAAAAGAAGTTGGATACAAAATACCTTACTGAATACTAAGATTGGCCCGTTTTAAACGAATCACAGCATGTTAGAACGTTCCACAATGCAGGATTTCAAGACCTACAATACTACTACACTCGCAGTGAAACAGCACTGCACTTCTGCCATGTCCCTGAGTTGTGAACATATCAACTGCTGGTTTATTAAACCACGCGACTCGAACTGAGAAGACAAACGGAGCCTGAATGGATGTTTATCGGCTAGAAGACACGCTGGGTGATGAACACCCAGAGGATGATAAGATAGAATGATTGGTTCACAATAAAAGAAGCACCAGTGAGGAGCTACAGTGCAAATAAAAATGTAATGTAAAAGTGCAGTAAATGAATACAACTGTGGCTGTGGTGGCTGTCTACCCAACAATATCAAGTGATGTCTGTTCGACAAACTTTCACGGCTAGTGGATAGCTCACGGCGTTTGCCCACTGGAAAAACCGTATTAGATTTTCCAGCAAGAGGACACTGGCTGTGGACCACCTGGGTCACCACGATTTTGTTGTTCATGACACCTACTCATAATTCATAAGCTCATCCAAAACATACGGAAACAGACCATTTATGAAAAAGGTTTTGAGTGCAAAGGATGGTATAGTGCGTACCGCGTTTCGGAGTAATCTGTCGCTAGCTCAATTTCACCGGGAAATTGGACGTTTCACTGGTGAATCTTCTATAAATTATCATATATACTAACTTACACGAAAGTTGTAGAGAACACCTCCTAACAATGGAAAACGATTTACCAGGCTCAACACAGACTTCAAATTTGTGTGACCACTCGCTACTGAAATTGAATGCACCTAATTTGAGATTCATAAACATTCGCAACATTCGTCCGTACCATCTTGTCCCACACACTTTTACGACTGTCATCGTTCAAGGTGAGGTGTTTGACATATCCCCTGTTGTTTACAGCCTTCAATTCCTTATTCTTGATCGCGGCCCTAAATGCATGCTCAAAGGAGCATGAAAGATTTTCTGGGTTCGAGTTGTCGCAAGAAAGGCGTAATCCGGAATGGCAGGTCAGCTTTGAACAGTGAAGCGACAGTCACATTATTTTCTACAAATCAGTACGTCATCTAAATTTTCTTTATGGCAGTTATCTGGAACGATGCTTGGAACTTGCTTATTTCTTGGTGTTTGGTGGAGTTTTTAAAAAATGTAAGTGCAAGCCAATAAGTGGGGTCATAGTGTTACTGGTGTCCAAGCAGTTCGACAAAAATCTGCAGCCTCCATGTTTAGTAAAATTATTCAATCAGTAAAATTCATCAGACCATTTATGTGGAGTGGGGTTTTTCACCGTAGACTGGGTGAACAAGGCCTTCTGACTGATTTGTACTTGTAGCGGGCGGCTGATATTTCATTACTGTACAGTATTCAGAGCATGGGAACAAACTAATAATGTTCCATGACGATATGAAAATTTGTGACAGAGAGTGTGAGATATCCCAACGATATACAAATGGTTGTTACCGCATTTCTGGTGAATCCCATTTCATATTACGAAAACAAATGTCCAGGGAGGCGGAATGAATTATCGACTGCATATAGACTGAAGTGAGCGATGAAACGGTCACTTCTTTCATGAAATTTCGGCAATTACTCAGATATGTGTCATATACGAATTTCGGATATCGTGCACTAAACCTGAATTGAAGTACGAAGGATACTACGTTTCGCTGGGTAACTGCTGACTGGTCAATCTGATGGTGTGACCTACAAAAGGGACAGAAATGCTGCAAAAGTGGGACGACGCAAATAGTACAGCATTGCAATTTCCGTTGAAAAACATACAATAAAAATTTGCACCACCTTCAAACAGAAACAACTTATATATTTCAACTGTTCTCATTTATCTGTGACCAGGAACGTTGGTTTTGAAGGTGGCTTCCCTGTTATTTGGCGCTTGTTTTGAGGTTCAAGTTTGCAGCTAGCTCCATGTTGTTTTAGTAGTGTCATTCTATGCAAATGTTATATTTTCGATGTTTACACATTTCACAAGAAGTAAACAGTTAGTTAAAATTGACAAAAATAACAATGCTACCAGGGAGACCAATTATTTTATGTACACCCAAAGTCACAGTTGTTTCTGTTCGTCGGACGGATTTCTCCATTTCCTTCACGAGGTTAAACCTTTTCTGACTAAATTCTGGTCAGAATCACAGCTTTAGTAAAATGTTGCGTTCTCAACAACCACATGTATACCAATTTCCTTCTCAGATTTAAAATTATGCAACATTGTTAAAAGGAAGTGTTCCTTCCGAATCGGACATCTCTTTGATAGTCAAGTTGTTTTGTATGCGTATCGTTTAATAATTACTTATTTTGTGAGAATCTATGTCTATGTTTAGTCATGAGGAAAAAACATGACGCCCAAAGTCGTCTATGATGTACTGGTGTTAGGTTGAACACAGTAGATCAAATTATCAGAGGTAATTATTTCTGAATATTTGGAAAACGGCAGAATCAGGGGCACAGTAGAAAGCGGCGAGTTCTAAAAACGAGTTTTTCTATTTACTGGTAGCTGACGAATGGAATTTCTAGACGTACCCTAAAAATTGTGAATACTAGTGTCAGACTAACTCGAAGGCTCGCGAACGGTCCGGTTCTTAGACCATTTTCAATTTGGGATTGCCTGCCTAAAGAGCCAATTATAAAAATGAGAATTAAAGATTTCAGATATGTGTGTTTGTTAAGTGTACTTATAACGGTTCCTTCTTCAAAATGTTTGTTCATATATGTATGTGATACCAAAGGCCCACACAAACCCACTAGAAAACCTTTCCAGCTTTAGGGACTACAAAGGCGTGAGCTCTCAAATATGATCACAAATTTTCTCAAACTTGCTTTTCATCAATTCACCTGAATACTATTGGAAACGACCTGGAAGATTTTCAGCATTATAGTGGTACGATGATTTGACTAGCTGGATTGGATCTTATTCCGTGCGCAGAATATATACTGAATTTGTTTTCGAAATTTAAAAGTGATTTTTCTAGCAAGGAACATAAGAATACTTTGCTTCACTTTCTTCATGAAATATCGCACAACAAAAATAAACCAAGCTATGAACTCCAGTTTAGTTCTTAGGCAGCAGCATCTTTCTGCTGACTGCTACGTATGAGCATATAAGTCTGTTTAGAACCTCATGGTCCATTTATTCAATTTGTCCATCGAGATGGATATAATCGGCATCTGAAGTCAGTAAGCACCGAAATTAATTATTCTTCCTGGGACATCAGGTAATTTCTATTCCAGCCAAAGGAACCTTAAGAGAACTACACTATATTTGTGTCAACAAACCCTTCTATAATGAAGCGAGTCAAATTCTCGCCAAATTGCATAAATTTAGCAGTGACTAATTCGTTGGTTGATGACGAATAAAATTCAATGTTAAAATAAGTTTCATGAGGCAAAACACCTGTATATTTTTCCGTATTATCAGCTGATGAATAATGCAGTTAACATACGTAGACATTATGAAGCTGCAAGCAGCAAAAGGATTTAAAATTTCACGGATCAAACCTGCCCCACAAAACAAGCTCACTTTTATCATGGGTCACACATTGCAGTTCAACCCACTTCGGTTCATCTACTGACACTGTTTCCTTGTTTCTTCAAAGAGTTCTTTGTCGCTTTTCATGATGTACATGTAGTGCACCGAAGCCAATTCTTCGCTGGCACTGAATGTTTCATCGGTCACATACGGAATACATGGGGTGATGAGATATCAGACCCATCGACGATTCATCAAGTACAACAGAATAATGCAGGAAACGTCCTGTTAAGTATAAAGATTTTCGGAACACATTCCTTCTTATGTAAATGATTATACGAGCACTACTTCTCCAAGTATTAGTGATAGTTTTGAAAGTTCCCTTTTACCATTATATATATTCCGGTGAACTGTTTTGGTTAACATCTGTAGGCATTATATAAACGGCATTGTAGGGGACCTTCCAGCCGTACGTCTTGGAAAAAGCATTGGAAGAACGATGTTGTTTTGATTAAGACTTCTCCAGAGCTTGTAGCTTTACAAATTGGTAATAATTTGATCTACTTTCGAAACCACAATCCTAATAAAAATGATATTCATTATAAACTTAGTGTCCTGGCACCCTAAACACAGGGTTTTTACCGTTGTACAAGAACGCAGTTCATGCACCGGTTTTTGTTGTAGAGATTGCACTCGCTGCTCAAGTTTGTCTTCCTTTTGCGCCCAATAAATCAAAAGAAGTATCATCACTTTGGTATTGATATGTTCGCCGAGCTTGGCATTTAGGTTGCAAACGTTTCGTCACCAGGTGAGGTGACATCATCAGAAATGTCATCATTGTTGAATATGCTTTAAAGGGGATACAGATGTACCGGTTAAACAGAGTGAGATAAAAAACAACTTGTGCAAGTTTGGAAGGTTCAAACAAGGACCGTGAAATAAACAACAATGTTGTGGAAGGCGAAACCATATGTGCGATCAATCTTGCCATATATATTTACCTCTGAACTGTCATGTAATGTTGTGTAGCCATCTAGCAAAAACGCTAGGCGGCGTATGACACCTCTCATTTCTGTGACTTCCTTTTTGACTGGTGTCATTCCACTTCATGGCCTCATGTTTCTCATGGTCAATTTAACTATGTGTGTTGAGGAAGTCAACTTGTTGCGTTATCAAAATAACCATGGAAAGCTTCTTCGAAATTTTTGTTAAATTGGGATGCACTGTTTTTGCAAACTTGCTCTGTTAGAAAAAAATGTGTGCATCATGCAAGAACCTGGTCACACTAGTGAACCGGAATTAAGAGGGTAAGGCATCGATTTTGGTGGGAACCGTTGTTATTACTGAGACCACGTTTTGTACTGCACTGATGAACCGTGCATATTATGAAGACTTTTCCTGATACCACTGGAAATGACTGTCTACATCTTCTTCAGTGTCGAATAAATTCAATACCTTCTTGTATATTTCAGCTATAGTTAAGAAAGTGTATCTCTAGGGCATCTACTTTCATAGTACACCATCACACCTAAACCCGAACGTTGCTTAAGTAAGACAGTATTCGGCGACACGTTTACTCAGATTCCTCAACTCAATCAGTGCTTACTGTATCTACTAATTATTGTTGGCATGGGATCATTATTTTGGTATGAACGTTAGATGAAAGAAGAGGATTAGTATGTAAACAAGGGATGATCGCAATGTTGTCCGTGGTTCCGCTTAAACGAACATACGTCGCAAATTAATTCCAGAAAATATGATGTGTCCCAGACTATCCTAAACTATGATTTGCGGACTTCCTTCGTAGAACTGTGTTTGATGCAGTCCTGAAGTGAAAACATTCTGTTGCGGCATCAGGAGCCAGAAGTGCCCTTGTTTGTTAGTAATTGCACAAATAAATTCTTTTGTGTAACGTTCTTCCCATTGATCCAATTAGCCACAGCCAAAACACAAACCTTCGGCCACCCTGGTGTGGGTTTAGATCAAACCCACGGGGTTTGTCTACGTGTCAAAATGCTGCTCCCGCACGATTACACTGATAGAGAACATCGTTCCGTCAGTAAATATCGTCATGCTTATATCCTTTTGTGATAAATACCGAGTCAAAATTGAACCATGCTTGTCCGAATCGAATAACTGGAGTTCTCATTATAGGGCCAACTGCTATGGCCGATATCTATACATTTTAAGTGTGCTACTTGCTGCTGACTTTGGTATGCCACATTCTCTGGCAAGTCAGCGGACGCTGGTTAAACCAGCACTGTTCTTTAAGCTCCACAGGGAACGTGCTTGATCGACCACTTGCATGCAGCCATGAACACTGCCTGTTGTAGGAAAATTTTTCATCAGCATTCAAACGAAGTTATTGACAACCTACGCGGCACCCAGGCGTTTCGCATTAAACTGGTTAGTGTTCTGTTTCGCATTTTCATCACAGATCGCGGCGAAGTAAAAGTATCGGAACCGAACCACCACCAAAATTATTTGGCACTTACGTTCTGTACACTCCCCAGAATGGTCAGCTGGTGGACTTACATTGTTCTTACAGAGAGCGTGTTGCACCCTTAACTTATTATTGCAAAGGCTACGTATAATCAGAAGGTGTAAAACGCCAATAAACATACATTTGTAACACGTACGTAAGAGTACACCGAATACAGGCGGATAATAAAACTGTACGACAGAATGTTAGATCTAATCCAATTCCGGTTTGGGCAATGGGAATGATTTCGACTGTTCGGAATCAGCAACCGAAACAATAGAGTATGACTGACGGACAGTTTAATGTAATAATAGTCGGTGATTTGTAATTCGTTTGATGGATGAGGCTGTGCAAACCTTGGAGTCACAATTGTTTACCGCAGTACCGTGTGTCTTTTAGCTCCTGTGAGAGCCTCAAGGCAGGAGGCATTGTTCGGCACGTTGCTTGGCACTTGTTTTGTTGCGCAAAAGTTTGTGAAAAAACCTGAGCAGTTTGTACTACATTGTTCAGGATCAAGAGCTGTGCCAAACAGCGCAATACGTAATGGGTTGCTGGCGTCAACACTAAAGTTGATGACATATTTGGAACCGTCGAACATGTGGGCCGCTGACTGCTAGACGATGCGTTGGGCTTTGACTGCCAGTTGACACGAGGGTCGAATAGCTTACAACAACCTTTGAGATGTGAGGCAAGGGGTTACCAACGTCGGGGTAGGTTGCATACTGAATACGATATTTTAAAGAGGTAATTATTCTGAATGCTTACAAGGCAAGTTCCATGGCAAGCCAACTGAGGAATATGTACAGGGGAATGCGCTAGCAGTGTGGTGATGGGCTTACCATGACGGTTTTACTGACTTAACAGCTCCTCGTCAGATTCGGATGAGGTTAATCGAATTCCTACCAACTCAACCCATTTCAGTCAGTATACATGTATTTATTGGTCATCCAAGTTTGTGGCAACCACACCAAAACCCTGCTGACTCGTAGTTTACAAAAGCATTTTGTAAGCTCAAACTAGACGGCCATCGTGTTTGCTCACCAGCTGATCTTTCTGGGAATGCACAAAACAGAATTGCAAATGCATCTAATGATGGTTTGGAACTGATGAACACATCACGGAGATGTGGCCATTTCTAACCAGTAGGACTAAATACTATCTGTGTATTACGTCGGGTTCATCTTTTCAGTAAAACTAGATCGCTTTTAGTTACTCTATCGCTAATACACGGATTTGAATGTTGTGCTTCTCGCCATACACATAGGTGTGACTCAATAAGGAAGTCGCAAAAACGAAAAATGGTATATGCCGCTTGGCTATCTAGAAGCACAGCTATATAACAACTAGTGCGGCAATGTTATAAACAGCACGGCGTACCAAGGCTTCTACTGAATCAATGTTGGTTTTCAGTTAATCGGATCAATCCTTTCTTCCATTAATCCGGCAGTCAGTTTCATAACTGAATGCAGCTTTCATTTCCCACGATCTTATAAAAAACCATACCAATGACATGATCCTTTAGATACATATCACACATTTACTTTGTTCACTTACACTCATTGATCCAGCCTAGTTCTGAGCCACGCGTTGCCTTTTTAACGCCAGGAAGTTTTGTCAGCGTGCAGGTGCTATCGGCCTTGGGTCACCGTGGTCAGAACATAAAAACGACGAGGCCGAGCTACCTGACCCGAAATACACAACATCCAATCACGTTTATGTTTACAGCAGATTATTTGAGAGCGTCTGGTAACTCGATTTGGTTGGGAAAACCGTTTTGGTAAAAGCCCTATGGCTAAGACTTTCAGATGAAGTTCCCTTGAAACTTTTGGACTGCGGACTCCGCGTCCGCACCTTGTGGAACGGGCAGTGCTTTCCTTAACAAAACTTTCGTATCATGGCAATTTGAGCGGACTGTGAGCACTGGAAGCGGTTGACAAGTTAAAGAATCTGTCAAACAGAGACTGTTGGTTAACAAACCAACAACCCAATCACTGAGAGCAAACTGTCCATTGTCTTCAGTTTGCAAATATCGCTTGGGTTATCCCAGAAATGCTTGGAATCATCATCATTTATGATTAGCACGTTCAAACTCATGCGCAGAAGTTGGGCATCAGATTAGCGAACAAGAGTTATTTTGTGTTTGGTCATCAAGATACTTACAAAACAACTTACCGGAAAGCAATCATGATCAGCAGGATTAGAAGACATCAGTGTTTGCTACCAGTTACATATTGTTTCAAATTGTGGGTTTGTTTAATTTTGGGCCGGAGGAGGTTAAATGATATCACGGACTTCCAATGGAAGAGTTTGGGGTTATGCAGTGGAGACCTAATACTTCGGCAACTGTCGGCATTTGAAACCTATTTTCCATCGATTTCCGGGCAATGGATAAAAATCTTAAAAGCACATTTCTTAGACAGAATGATCATGATCAGTACACTGAACAGCAAATAGAATTGAACCCGTTCTGTTCAAAACACTGCTCTACGACTTAGGTTTATGTTCACACACTCGATCAGGACGTCGAATTGTAAAAAGAACGGCATACAACGCCCGAAAAGAACAAACAAATAAGTGCATAAAACAGCTAACTGCAGAACATGGGAATATGTCTGCTACTGGTAACATGACAACGGGGATTGTACAGAAACTCAAAAGAAGTTACTTCGCAAGGTGATTTGTTCAGATGGACTTCTAAGGATTTTTTGTCACAACTTCGACCACAGGGTTTCTCTGGAGAAGGAGACTGATAAGTGCACACCTAGCTACCTACCGTCTGCATCTCCCTCTAAAGTGAATGTATTAGGCAGCCATTCTGCACGAAGACTTCTCGTAGGAAGTCAAGTTTATATTGTGAATTATTGATGACACAGATCTCTAACGCCGTACCCGTCGGATATCGTATGAAGTTTCACTTCTGATTCAATGGCATGAAACTGACAGAGTAAATGTATTGACCACGCCAAGTCTGTTTTCTGTACGCTTTTCGTTGGATTGGACTATCATCTCTTCCTACTAACATACTATCGCTGAAGTCTCCAGTAAATGTTCTATTGTTATGGGCTGAGTTAAGGGGCGATAAATCAACATTCACGATATAATTCTCGTTAGCGAAGGAAACGTTATCTATGTAACGTTTATAAAAGACGGGATGAACAAGTTAATCTTCGGTTCGCTCACAAAAACTTCAGCTAATAGGGGATACGGAGGAGAGCCTACTTCATTCTCCACTTCATCTCTGTCGGTAAATTTAACTGTGGACGTTAACAGTTCACAGCATCAGTAGCTTCCTCGGCTTATCTTTTAAGATACCAACATGTTGGCATCGGTCCGGCATACTCGCACAAGCACTAATTGTCTCTTTTAGAGACACGTTCACAAATAGTGAAGTGAAGTCGAATGAGATAATTATTTGAATGGTTAGATTAAGGCCATGGACCACGTCGATGAACTGGAACGTATCCCGGGCAAGGCTTTACTTGCGCCAACTTGATGGATTCAATCAAACCGGCGGGCCATGTTATCACAGCGCAGTAGACCGAATTACCCATGTGTTAATAAGCCTCGTTCATTCCTTGTGTGTTTATCCAGCTCACCGCCGAACATTAGTTAGTGATGGGCAACTTGAGAATAATTAGTAAACTCAGGAAACCTCTTGGACCATTGAAAACTGATAAAGAACTACTCGAAATGATACTCGTTGAAGCTAAACGGCCATAGAATAATATTGATGGCATTGTCTCCCTTTTTTAATCTGTCACTTGTGACCCTCTTGCTTGCTTCTTGAATGCATGTTTCTGAAAAAGCGCCATGTTTCAAGGCCGGTGAAATTTCAGCCGATTTTTCATTATTAACTGAATGTATGTAACTGTCTGTCCGCGTTCTCCAGGTAGTTTTAGGTTTTGGTACAATCTTTTTTGCTACTGAGTATTCTTTGACATGCCTCGGTTACTGTCTGCAGACTTATACCTCGATCTCATTCGAGTTTAGCTGAAAGAAAATTCCGGTCGTTTGTATCACCCACTCCTTATAAGTTTTAAAGTAACATAAGACACGTGAAGTGAGGTTCACTCACGCTGGCAAGTTGAAACTTGATAATCTCAATCTCAGCTAAGAATACGTACATATGTATGATATGCTCATCTCAGTTCTGGTTCTGTAAGGAACTGCCAACCACTACTGATTGCCGGAGATGCGGGTTAACCGTTATGCAGTATCCCCGAGTGATAATTCACTTTTTTTCTCTGGAGAACAGAAGTGGCCTAACACCAGATTTTAGCCGCACCTAAATTGCGGAAGAACATTCAGATCACCCAGGTGGTACGTGTGCAAAGTTTCCTTTACGAAAAACACTTTCATAACATCTGATCTAGGTTTTAACCGTAATGTCGCTTGAGACGTTCAAGTGAGACTGCATCCTTGATGGTGAACTAAACGTTGGGCAGTTTTGTTTTTTTAACACCATTGAGTTAGTGACCAATTCCAATGTTTTAAGCTCATCGAAAACTAAGGAGAAAACTGATAGCGCCGGTTCATCACCACCAACTACACAATAGAACGAAAAGTTTCACATTGGCAGATACTACTGTTTACACTGTTATGAAAAACTGAAAGCACAACTCTTCAGTAACAAAGCCAAACCTCACAATCTTCCGATCGAAAACTCTTTTGGTTCAGATGTTATGCTCACGAAGGTGAATAAGGTTCTGTCACATTGAAATGGTAAACAAATGTTCAGTTTCTAATGCTGTTGGACTAGATGGTAAAGAGTATCACTTAGGTCAGAATGACATTTCAGATTCGGTATACAGAATCTGAGTGCGATCCACTGTTAATTCTGAACAGTCCATAAAATGTGTTATCCCTGATCTAAATGCATTTGCACAAACACCCTCCTCATAGCTTTCATGTCGCGTCAAAACCGCTCGATTTTGAATGCAACGGCTCAGCGCGGAGTGTAAAAGCCAGCAGATACTCGGAGTACCGTAGGATTGGTTTCCAGTCTGTCACATTGACCGAAGTCAAAAAGAGCGCATGCACACAACCCTCACCAAAAGCTGCTTGTGCCGCACTGGTTTCGGTTCCACTCACGCGACCAATACCCAGTGCAAATCCTAAGGAATAAGAGCAATAGGCATGTTAGTATGGGGATTTGTCACCCTGCCGGCCAGCTCCGGTTAGCCAGGTGATGAATTAGATTGATTATTACCATTGTGTCGAGATTACTGTATTTGGGGAGGAAATTCTCCTGGGGCTGCAATGCGTAGGTCAACGGACCAGGTGCTACCGTTTCCACCGCTCCTTGCCCGAAGCCGAAAACCAGAAGATCCAAGCTACTCGGAAGTGAAGAATTAACCCACTTCAAGAGTGAAGTAAGTAGGACATTGACATCGCACACCTTTTCCTTCAACACGCAATACCTCTACTATGGTATACCTCAGTTGTGTCCACAAATGACGCTTCGTCAACGAGTTGGTTTGTTGCCCAAACTTCCGTAAAGGTCATGTCAAAAACTAAACCACAAACGCATGCACTCATTTGCATGACAGACATGCACTCACATACATTGCGTGATAGTACGTTGTCATTCGCCTTGGTGAAAGTTATCACACAGCATGTACACACTGTTCCGATATTCTCTTCTTGTCTGTCGTGTTTGGGGCTCGTCCTTTTGTTCCTGAATGTCGCCTGTGGGTAATACACTACTTGTGAGTAGTATATTACTTACAACGAAACTGCCTGTTATACAACACATCGACCTCCCAAGGAGCAGTGCAAACGTTTTGATTGTGCAGGATGGTATACCGTTAATCACGGCCAAGTATAAGATGACCACAATACTCCTTGTTTGAAGGTGCTTGTTCAAATCTCCTGCTACGAGATGTGGAACACAATGTTTTTCTACTGTATATATGCAGATTGGTACCTCACAATCTGAGATTTTCAACGCAGTCATTAGTACGACGTACAGACCAGTGAGCGTTATTACTTTCGATCTGGCCTATCTTACATGTTTGAACCTGGAAGAGTGGAAGTCCAAGTCGGCTATGCCAGGAGGATCAAAACATCACGCAAACCTGACCACCATACGAACGTAGGAGAAAATGTCGGATCCGTGAAGCATACACACGCTGCACATTATGGTAATCACCCTCAACTATAAGAGTATCAAGATATATGTGCCATCATTTTAGTAGGTGAGTTCAAACAGCATTTAGTTACTACAATGAGACCTTGGTTACCATCCTATCACGTTAACAGAGAGGCCGAATATAAAACAGAAAGTAGCTGGACATGGCCGTTTACTACTCTTGGAAATAGCAACATAGCTCATCTCAATTTTCTGTTAATCTTATCAGGTTTCTCAAGTTTTGAGTGTTAATTCACTTCAGGTGATCTTCGAGATTACTTTGTACAAACTGACGTCCACCGATCCAGACTGCTAGACAGCCAGTCCACCAGAAATGCAAATAGTCTTCAGCTGTATCATATAAGCGATGGTGTGCTGTTCCGACTTATGTGCCGGAGATCAGAAACGGTTATAACTGTTCGAGTGGAATTGGATAACCTCACATCATATGCTGGAAAGATACGCAATGGTTTTAACATGAAGTTATCTGTGTAGCGGCTTTAAAAACGCCATAATACTCCAGAAGAAAGTCACCCGGTGTGGTTGAAAAGTAGAGTATTACAACCAGGCCGTAGCGCTGTTACTCTCAATCCATTTATCAATTAAAAACGCAAGCTTCAGTAATGTGGTTTTTAGTGCAATCAGCCCAAACCATCAGCCTCAGACAATTTCGCATGTGAAACACAGCAGATGTTCTCAAGTTTGGACAATCGAACTATGAAGTCACGAACGGTTCAACGAAATAGAAGAACGCAGCCCTGTAGCGATCGTCGTTCCTCAAAATTCCATGACAAGTAAATACGGAGAACATGGCAGTTGTTTGTCGACCACTATTATGGTTGGTACTAGTAACATATTTATTGCGATCTGGAGGTAACCACATTCAAACACTCACCTGTAAAGAATTTGGAAAATGAGCACGTGCTTTGGAACTTATTTTTAAGGTGCACTGACTGCACTTACAATCCCGCAGGTTATGTGACGTTGACCATCTTCTTTCATCAATAATGATTACGTGGTTACACTTACCTAGTAGTGTCTAAGTCTGGCGTCTTAACAGCTCACCGGGACTTCCCCCTCCGATTCAACCGATTCAGCATTACCACGCTACGTCAGCCACGTGATCATTGTGCCGCTTCGTCCTCAACAACCCTGTCTCACGTTCGGATTACGTAACACCTGCACAGGTTTGACAGCTGCAGTCAGACGTTGACAGTGTGATTTTGCTACGTTGACTCTTGAAGAATGTAATCCCTCTTAAGCGCTCCCGTGTGTGTGCTTTTGAAAGTGCACTTACAGGTATTGTCGATATTTCCGTAACTTGCCACAGACGTCAATCTGAAACTTGACACCTTACTGGTTGCTTTATCCTGGCGAGTTCAAAAGAAATATCGACATCTGTCAAAGTCCGTCTACAAATAACTGAAGGAACATAAATTCTAAAAGCCGGATGTAATGTGAATTTTAAACTTATCCTGCAAGGTTCTACCTGTGCGTCCCGTCGAAGAAGTGGACACAACTCCTTATTTGCGTTTTATAGTCAGGCTTTTGATTCACTTTTCTGAGTAATCTCTAGAGCAGCAACGTTACTGACATGCTTGTCACATGTCGTAGCAACTCAAAAAGTGTTGACTGGGATGGTGCTGATATTTCAGGAAAATCTGTGCTTCGGTTAGATACCCCTAACTTCACACTCATAAATAAAGTTAGGTCCCAGGTTTAGCAAGAAAAGCACCTTGATACAGTGGGCTTTAGGAGCGCAAGGCTGGTTTTAAATGTACAATTAGAAAGGTACCATCAATTCGTTTGCTTTACTAGGGCTGTTTAGTAACAAACCAAATAAATAGTGTGATAAATCTCGTTAACCAAGATTTAAAGGTTACCTTTTGGTAAACCTCATGGGGTAATGAAATTCGGCCTAGAAAATGTACCGAGATTCGGGAAGAATTGGAGCGAACTACACTGCCTATAGTCCTGCTCTGACAGTGCGGTCAAGCAATGTTGTCCACCGAGCATAATTGTTTTATCTACTGTTATCGATCCATTTTAGTCGTTCACGGTACTGTACTGTAAGGCTGATTTTACCGGTTGTGATGAAAAAGTGACCTAAGGAAAGTAGAAGTTGTAAATATCAGGAAGAGATGCTAACCGAAAAGTTTATCTGGATGTGAAAGTTGCAATCAAATGTCAGTAACATTTATTCTACTTCAAGTAATGCAGTGCTACACGGTAAATTACCACTGATGAGATGTAAACTCACAAAACATACATAAATTTTTTCAGTGGCCGGTGAAGAATGGGTGATGGAATCAGGTGGTATAGCTGCAGTGAATGTTCAACTAAAAAAATTGTTGAACGAAATGTTGGCGATCCAGCATAGTTGTCTTCTCCGAGTGACAATCTCCTAGCTAGGTGGTTTATTGGCTCACATGATTGTTTCTGAAATCTGAAGAGCTTCCATTCTCGCTTTAGATATGAACTGCAGACTGTAACAAAACATCCACCAAAGCATCCGCCGGACAGTGTCTTGTAGGTCTCTGTGTGAAACAATGGATCAGGCATCGTTTGCGCTTCAAAGTCTTGATATTATAAAAGGGAAGTTCCCCTGCTTAGTGGAGCGTGGAAATAATATTATCTAAAAATGGCAGTTATCCTAATACTTTAGTCAGCCATCTTTTGCTGATCATACCAAATTTGAAGGATATCTGTACTGCCCACAGATGGTGGTCTACTGGTTCGCATGCGATTGTTCAACGAACTATATTAGTCGCACGACCCGGCGCGTGACTAGACAATTTAAGGTTCATCACCTGGAATAAACCAGGAATAGTGAAGGAAAATCAGACGTTCGTGCGAATGTGAGCCATCTGGCTGGTAGCGACCCCAAAGTGAAGGCGGATCAATTGTTCAGTGTTCTCAATAGAATCTCACCGACGATCTGGTTAATACCTGGGTTACCCCTGCCGGGTTATGTAGTACAGCCTTTCAGAAGCGGTCAAATATAATCATTTGTTCCAGTTTCCTCAGTCGTTAATAGATTCAACATGGAGAGAGCGAAAACTCCATTAACTTTTAAGAACGTGGGATAATGAATTTTGAGAAATATTAAGTTTCGGGTGTGATAGATATCTTGGAATTATATCAAGGTGATGACTTAAGTCCTTACTTCTGCCTGTGTGTTTTTTGACTGGGTGTCAACATTTTACGAACTGTTATAATCGTTTGTTTCGTTACGCGGTGATCGTTTACTCGATCAGTCCGTTCTAGTGAGCTAAAAATCCGTCAACGGAATACAAATAAATATACATTGGAAACATTGTATACACCGTAAACAGCAGAACTATACAGGGCAAGATAAAAACAGCTGAGTAGTAGTCTGACACGCTTTACTGAACAAAAATGAGTATCGAAGATGGTTATATTTGTGGTAGTGTGCAAGGAGCAGCGTGTAACTGATACGTTATTAATGAGAGCTAGTAGTCGACCACTGCACATCATTTTCGTCCTGGTGATCTACCAACTCCAACAGGTTGGCTCAGTTGGCTGTATTTTTTTCGAATACCTGAGTTTCAGTGTTGTACTGCGGTTAGCCGATACGTTGCTATAAAAAGGGGATACAACTACCTGGCCCCGATTATCTGATGGGATTGTGAAATCAAGTAAGGTGTGGTTTTCATAGATAGCTCGGTAAACAGTTACCTGTGCACTGACTGAACGGTACCAATTGTCAGTAGTAATACTTACTTCTCAACACTGAAAAACTACTTAGTCTTTGTTGTCATTACTGTTTCATACAGCTAACATTTCCGTCTGCTTAACACATTTCATACCAGCTCAGAGTGTAGTCGGTTGCATCATCTATCTATATATAACACTTAATAGTGTTAGCAAACGAATGTCTTAGAGATTTGCACTGTATTCATCATCAACTCTCTGTTCTTCATCACATCAGAGTTAATTTCTGGTCCATCTCTAACAGCTCACTATCATCCATGAGAACGGGCGTACAAAGTTACCAGAAGTAACAACACGTTACACTTGGAAGTTGCAAAGGCCATATCAAACTGACGGATTGAAGATACTACTCATTCTCGGATGTTCCATGATCACTCCGAAGATCCAAAGTTTAACTTTTCGAAGTTCAAATAAGAATGCAAATGATGGTCTAAACTAAACTAGAATCTGGCCAAAGACAGCGTCTTTTTAACATAGTCGACTCATGGATTTCGCGTTCTTCCATAAACCAACTGCATTGGTCTGATGATTTTGGACAAACTTATCAACTGTAAAGTATGGCTCGCAACCTAGTCCATGATATGTTCATCTGTCTCATTTAACATCTGACGTCCGCCGTTGTCGGAGTTGACGTTTAAAAACAGCACTCAACTCTCTATGTGAGACGTGCAGAATTTTGTTTTCTTTGGCATTTTATTAATTAAACTCAAGCAAAAGTCTACTGCGCTGACAGAACGCGTAACATGTTATGTTTTTAACAGTTGAGGCGGTGGAGTAGAGACAGCTGGAAATCTGCTTAGCTGTGCAGAATAGTGGGGAGCATGCATGGGTATGGTTAAACAGTAGGTCTTCTGCTGCCTGTGATGGCTTAGTCTCACTCAAATTCAACAAGCAGATAACATGCCAACTTATTCTAAACTGTAAAACAACAACAAGCGATGTAAAGTGAAGTCCACCGGGAAAATGAACTACAAATAAAGTTTCCATTATGAATCCGTAAACTGGGCATAAAGTTGGTATGGCGTGTTGAAAGATTCACCGCGTCGTAACTAAAATCCAGTCTGTGGACCAGATAGCCCTTGAATCTGAACAACTTTCTCTTATTGATGTTCTCGTGTCAGCTTCACGCTGAATACATTCCATAGTATTGTCTCAGTGTGCCTTGTTGACTTAACATAACCTAGGGTTCAGATTTTCCTACTTTGCCCTGGATTATCACTTGAAAAATTTGAATGGAACCGTCGTATTCATAAACACACATGCGCACGCTCGACTTGAAGGGATTGATTGTGTTTATTTCGTACCAGCTGTAGTGACCTAGTTCAGGCTTGTGAACCTTTACGAATGTTCCATTGATGGCAAACGAGCTTACCGGAATTGTTAAAGCAATTTGAAATTACCTGGGTCTTTTAATAACGGTAACCAGACTGCAGACTCATTAGGATGTGGAAGGCGGACAGATGAAGCACAATACGCTTCAGGAAGTTGGATGCATGACACGTTCATATCCATAACAACGATGCTTAAGGTCCCGTCCGTAAACGAACTACAGTTTGGTAACCGTAAAAGAGTTAGTTAGTCTTCCTTGTTTGTTTCTGAAAGAGGGAACTCTAGACTTTCCAAGAACTCAATGAACGAACAATAATCACACGTAGAGATGACTGACTAAGTGTGATTGAATACAACATGGCTGATGTCCATCGAGGGTCACGCAAACAGTACACGGAAAGGCACCCATTGCAATAGCAAATCGATTCATTAACTCCGGGGGAGTGGTTAGCTCGTGATTGCACACCTGTAAACCTATAGCCATCCAGGACACGGGTTATCTGGTTTGAAGAAAATCTTGTTCAAACCCGTGGGGACTGACCACACTGTCCTGTACTGTCTACGTATAGCTCTGAAAATTATAAATTTTTGAGTCACGCATATTTTCCAACAGTTCGGTTTGTTTTTGGAACACTTAGGATTATGTGACTCGACTATAAAGTCATCACTTGAATTTTAATCTTTGAAAAAGATGTGGCTTCCTTCCAGCGAAACAGTTTTGACAAATCGGACTATTTTGAGGTAACATTAGCAAATGTTCACGGGTTCTCAGTAACCCTGGTCTTATGAAAGTTAACCACTTCGAGGTAGACAACGATTCTGATGCCGGAAGATAATCTTCACATAACTGCACTAAACTGCTGTCGCACATGAATTAATGAACTGAGAACTGACAAGCAATTCTCATCTCCAAATTTAGTGAACAAAAACATCTTGTCACAGCAGCAACGTAAAATGTTATTAAATACTCACACACAATGAACTGCTGACCCAACTTTAGCCTCATTACACCCACACTTCACCACCTTTTGATTGTTTTCATGCTCCTAGAAACCTCAAACTGTAAAAGTGTATTAAAGCTGACCTAAGAAAAACAACCATTCAAAAATAACACCTCAACTCGTGCATCGATTGGCAATGCAGAACGTAATGTCGCAGGAATAAAAGTGCTGAACTCAGCAAATGTTTCAACACCTGACATTAATTTTTATGTTAAAAGGATCAGCAGAGTTATGCAAATTGGTGAGCAGTGTCGGACTCACCTAGGAATGACTCCCAATAAATTGCTTCCCAGAATCAAAAGAATTTCTAACCATAACTGTCACTTAGCTTTGAACGAAAGAATGTCAAGCGAAAGCAAATTGATTAAGAAGTGACATCGATCTAACCGTAATCCCGATATCTGTGCGCGTGTTCCGGAAATGTGATGCAGTAGATTTTGTGTTTTACCTGTGGGATTAAAATGTATGAATGGCTAGGTTTCGAACGTTCCAGCCAAGGTTAGTTCATGCCTGTTCTCTTAACTTAAGTTAAGTATGATTAAAGCAATAGGATAAACAGATCACTTTAGTCCCAGCTTTTAGGAGTAAAGTCCCTGTACCAGCGTTGGTCGCTCGCAGGAATAGGGTTGCCAGATAAGCAAGAGAGGGATTCACAAATTCGCCTTTGTAACAGTACTGTCGTGAACGTTGAGCCAAGTGAAACGATTTGTCGAACTCACAGTAAATTTTATCTCGCTATCTCTGGTTCTTACAGACACTTCAACATGCACGTAGAATGTTAGCCAACTGAAAAGCAAAAACGGAAAATACAATAACAGTTTGTAGTGTTGAATTATGGCAGAATACTTTGTCAGTAGCGGTCAGTTTGCTAGCGTATTAGAAAACCTTAACAGGTTCATAAAGTTACGTCCGAAATACAAAACTAGAGATCAGAAAGAGCAAAATGAACTGCAAATTTTGAACATTTGGAAAGGAAAGCTTTGCACCATAGTAGGGGTCGAAAAAGTGTAATGCAAAAATGTTGCACATTATGAAAACTTGGAATAGGTGCCGCCATCAATCAACTCATTTTGAATTATTCTTTGAAACACTCTGTAAACTAAATCAATAAACAAGCTTACCTTGTTTGAAAGCACAATCATTACTGCAGCTTTTGAATGTGGTTATATCATTCAGTCATCTGGACACACTGAAGTCTGGAAAAAATATAGATGTAGTTCACACTGTAATAGAAACTCGGAGGATAAGGATTTAAAGGCCCAAAACGTTGGTTAGTTGATACTAAGAGGATCTTTCGGGCCAGAGGTAAATTGATTGGAATAAGGTTTAGGTTCACTGAAGAAAATAATTATTTAAAAGTCAGCAAGAATTTAATGTCAGCAAACGATTTTTGCTATATCCTTCAAAGATTGTAACTATGGTTCCACCATGACGTAAAGTTACCACTGTTGCCTTTTATCTCAAAAAATACCACGTACTTACTAACTGCTTAAAAAAATGGTTCGGTTGGGTACCCTTTTTTGATGTTACTAAACCTTCTAAAGAATGAATAACATGACCGAAATTATCTAATATACGTGTGCTGTTGTCATTGTAACCGAAGACAAGCTACTAACTGTCGCGAAAACCTTCACGCATCAATAACAATGCAGAGTACGTATAAGAGAATATTTTCTCATAGATGGGATCGAAATTTCTGAGGAATACTTCGCGAAAAACCAGTCAGTTGGCCAAAGAATTGTGACACTAACTCATTTCCAAAATGTAAAACCAGCCTACTGAAAACATTTGCCTCATCCAACGATCTTATCGTAAATTATTTTGTAGAACTTTTAATCGTCTGAAATAAATCCATAGTGTTTCACAATAACTGTCCTTGTCAAAGTCAAAGAAGAGAGGCATGAGATATTTATAGATAATAGTGTGTTAGTGCGCTAATATCAGTAGTCTGGCGTTCTGACCTCAGACGACGCCTGGTGTGCAAACATGTTTATTGCGTGAACTCCTGTAAAGGATATGTTACAACACAGGACCACGGACGTGTACACTCATTTGCACAGCTAATGTGCATTCACACATATCGAGCAGCAGCGCGTTAGCATTCAGCCCAGTGGCACGTGTCAACTAGTGCGTACACACTATTCCAATGGTCTCTTCTGGTCCACCGTCTTCCTGGCATTGAGATGTGTCCTTTAGTTCCCGATTGTGCACACTATTCCACTGGCAAACGAGGCTGGCTGTTATACAACATTGATAATGGACAGAAAAATATTCAGAGGGAAACTTCCAACGCCTTGAGTGACTCTGGGAATGCCGTGGAGTTCGCGTTAGGATCTGATGACTCTGATGATTCGGTGTTGCGGATTGGAATTGTCCAATCCAACCAGAAAACAGTAATCATTAGTGTTCCAGATATATTTTGCTCAACCTCAGTCGGGGGTGTGTGCGTCGACTGGAGCTTGTAGGACAGTTACTGTCTCCTCTTGAGGCGACCGGGCAGTCAGAACACTACTCACAAGTGTGTGTGGCTGAGTGTTCACATGAGATGATTCAGTTGTGCCTAGTGATAGGTCAGTGGCACAGTGGTCAACACGGTTGTCTCATGAAAGCGTGACTTGAAGTCTAATCCCGGCCGTGGCAAAGATACGCCCAACTGACTAGTTCCAACTGGGACGAAACTCGAGTCTAGTGCTTGTTTTCGAAAAGGGTCGATTGCGAATTCTATAAGAGTACGACCGCTACAATCAATTGTGGGTGACCGGTTTATACTGTTAGCGAAAGCTGTACAGATCTTGGAAATTTTTAGTTTTTTGTTTGCCATGATTTTTCAGACGATCCTAAATCACACCACGTAAGTAAACAAAAATATGATTTGAACACTTTGGACAGGCTGTTAATACTGTTTAACTTTCATGCTGTATTCAGTAGTGATTGTTACACTAAGTTCGCTGTCATATCGATCGGATTTTGGACGCTAATCTGAACCAGAGTCACAGTTGTCGTGTTCTTCTGATTGGTGTTCTGATCTCTTTTATTAATCGCGGATCCGTGTTTCTGGTAAATTAAATAATAATGTGTTCAATCCAAATAGTCCTTTGACATCTGAATACCTCGATTGCTGTTCCCTATGAATTTCTTCAGTGAAGAGCTGAAATCAATCTTCGCAATGAAGTTACCTCGTGTTTCATAGCTTAAAGTTTACTCTTAGTGCACGAAATGCGGTTTGCGGAGATCACCTGATGCATGCCACTGATGTCATCGATATCCGTTTAGCCATCATTGGAACACTCATATTCATTCATAACTTCAACAGGCATTTGCACACCCACAAAAGCACGTGCACTATGAAACATTTCTTTAACGGCATGCACACACACGCATTGTTAGTCGCTTGCACTTCGAAACACAACGATGGCTTCAGTAGAACTCGTGTAAGTCGATTTTGGTAGGATGCAACATAGCTTTATCGATGATACACACACTTCGGAGGAGATGGTATTTGAGTGACAAAAAGAATCTTGTCTGACTACTGAAGGTATCCATTTTTGTCTTCCAATTTACGGTGTACACATAGTAATGTTTGATTCTAACAGCCCGGCAATTGTCATAGACAATGGAACGGGATTGCTCAAAGCTGGTTATGCAGGGGAAATGGAACCGCGCGCTGTGGTGCCGATGATTCTTGGTCGTCCGAAACAGGCAAAATTGCTAGTGGAACGAAATGCTGACCAATGTTTTGTTGGTGATATGTGTGGCGTGAACCGTGGAGCACTAACGCTGTCCTATCCGATCGTCAATGGGATAGTCCGCAGTTGGGATGAATTGGAAATTATTTGGCATCATGTATTCTCAGCTGAACTGCGTGTGTTACCGGAAAATCATCCAATTTTACTGACTGAAACTCCATTAAACCCAAGAATCAACCGAGAAAAGATGACGGAGATCATGTTTGAAAACTTTCGTGTCCCTGCCATGTATGTATCTATTCAGGCAGTGCTCTCCTTGTATGCGACTGGACGTACAACTGGTCTAGTACTGGATTGTGGTGAGGGTGTCACAAACTGGGTGCCAGTTTATGACGCGTATGTCATTCCAAATGCAATACGTAGAAGAAACCTGGCAGGAAGAGATGTGACCAATTATTTGAAGGACTTACTGACTGAAAGGGGATATCATTTTGTAACCTCCTGTGAGCACGAAGTTGCACGTGACGCGAAAGAAAATTTGTGTTATGTTTCCATGGATTTTGAGCAAGAACTGCGGCGGGCTTATCGTGATCCAGCAAATGAAATCACTTATAGACTGCCAGATGGGCATGTAATTCGCATCGGCAGCGAACGATTTCGAGCACCCGAATTAATGTTCAACCCAAAATTGGGAGGAAGTGAATGCGTGGGTGTACATCAGTCTACGTTCGAGGTGATTGCTCAGTGTGGAGTCGACCTAAGAAAAAGCCTCTTCTCCAACATTATTTTAACTGGCGGCGGAACAATGTTTAAAAATTTCCCAGAGCGGCTACGCAAAGAGCTGATCAAGATGATACCTAGCGGAGTGAATGTAAAAGTTCTTGCCTCTCCTGAGCGCAAATACTCTGTTTGGATTGGTGGGGCAGTGTTAGCTTCTTTGTCAAGCTTTAACGATATGTGGGTAACACGTGAAGATTATGAAGAATTTGGTTCAGGAGTTATTCATCAAAGGTGCATTTGATGCATACTTTAAAGTGCAACATCTGTAATGGTAAGGCTACAGGAGAACAATAAACTGTTCGATTATAGCCAGATTTTTTTTTCTGCAGATTAACAGCCAAAAATTTTAGACTTATCCTAACACATTAGTCGGGTTTTGGGACCAAACAGATTTGTGAGACTAACTCTTCTTAAAAAAGATGACGTAAAACTTTGAAGGGCGGGTCAATTTTAGCCGCCTACAAAGCGACAGCTTTTTTACATTTATTCATGACAGCTGACTCACCAGAAGCAAGGTAAACGTATCGCAGTCTCCGCCGCTATCACAAAGTCAAAAGAACACTATTTCTTCTGGGCATTATTTAGTCACCATTTTGATGAGCAAAAGATTCGCTGAATTTATTCGTGACGAAGAAATATTTGCGATCAATTTGGTGAGAGGAGCAGAACACCAGAAATATCGAACGCTGTTCGTTTGAAACCAAAACTAGTTCGTCGCCTGCTGATCACTAGCTAGGTCATCAGCTCTCGGACGGAATGTTTCACGCTTTTCTTTGTAAATGCAAAAGTCCATAAGCAGTTGTGAGAAGAAGAAAGATCTTTTCATGTACGTTCTTTTTCTTATGTTGGTCGCAGAAACACCAAGTTGGACTGTCCATAGACGAAAGGACATAGTGATTGCATCAAATGAAGCTTATGTAGTGATCCCAGGTTATCCCGAAAATATGGTGCGGTGTTTTGATGAAAATAGTGCGACAGACTTTGGTCTGAACGGAAGAGTTTGCTTTCGGAATGTAAGTAAATGTAACGGATTTTCGGAATTTGCCACATTCGGCTGACGCAGTAATAAAAATGGCGCTTCCTGTTATTTATGTAGCGTGCTTGGTTTACTGGGTTACAGACGCTACTCGGAAATCAGTTTGAATTAAGAAATTGGGTAAAAATGATTTATTATAGGGTGATCATGACTGGAGAAGTCAGTTATGCGAAACAGCTGTTTTTGGTAATTCCCATCGGGTTTCTCCAATTACATAGGGTACATGCGTTGTATTCATGAATGATTAGAGCAAGTCCGGTGGCTCATTAAAATCATAGACAAGGGGCGGATCACATCCTACTGCAGGAGTGAGCTTTGGTCAGTGCGTGACACTGTCACTCATGCCTGCCGTGAGACATGCATCCTTCGGTGTCGAGTAGTCCGCACTTGCTAGTGCTTCAATTAACTGTGGAATAGTTGTCTAAGAGAGATATACGGTTTTCATGAACTGTTTTCGGACACACAGAAAAGGGTTGCGGAATCTGTTGGCAATAGCCTCGGTCGCCGATAACAACCGCAACCTGACAGCTCTGGAGTGGACTGGACAAACCTCGTAGATAACTCGGAGGGATTCATCCGGCTCAATTTGGTGGCCAGTGTCAGTTAAGTAAGAGCCGATTGCACTTGAAGTGAGCGTTATCGAACCGTTGCGAAACCATTTCGGAAGGTTTTGCGACCTCTATGGGAATCGGGAAATGATCGTGACATTTCCGTTAAAAATTGACTCTCAGCATTCGTTATTATAGTGCATTCTGATGAATCAAAAACTAACTTGCAATAGAAAAGAACATTAACCCCAACAGAATCCACAGTTTTCAAGAATAATTTGGGCATAAAATCTTTTTAATAGGTTCAAGTTCACAAACATCCGAACGAATGTTGAGTACGGTGAGCAACCATAATCAGAAATCTGTGTTTAATTCGTTTCCATAGAAATTAACAGCGGTAATTTAACCAAGACCCACTCAAGAAATGACTTTAACAATGGTGGATGAAACCTTAACTTTTCCATTGAGTAGTTCAAATAATAACGGAAGCAAATGAAGGAAATTTTCGTCAGCCATATCAGTTGTTGGAAACGTTAGTCAATCTGACGAATCTTATTCAAGTGCTCTTCTTTAGCTTAACTAATATCAAAAACATTTTCCAACGTTTATCGTAAGTATCATTCAATTTATTTAAACCTGTCTTCGTCACTTCACTTCTACGATATTATCTCTTAACATTAGAAATTCGAAAATTGGTTTAAAACGAAAAACGTTCTGCTCAGAGTTCGAACGGATAGATGTCAGATACAGCATGCAAAAACTTGGAATTGCAAGCAATCCAGAAATCTTCGTACAGCATTATAGTCGTTTTGACTAGTTGTCATTGACGTCAAAATAAGCCACGTGGATCGATAAGAAAGTAATTGTTCGGAAATCGTTTTTAATTCACCAAGGTGAGTTTGCGGGGAAATTGACGCAAATACTATTAAATTGAGGGAACCAACCAATCAGCATAAGATCACTATTGACAGTGATTTCCTTGAAGGTCGACGAACAGCGTGATTACAACTGGGAATTAGGGAATACGAGGGTGATGGGGATCTGTTTGCGTTATCTGTGGTCACTGTATCTGTATGATTTGTAAAAGCTGCCGGTGCACACAAATGCTCATCTGCAAACATCAGTTATCGACAGGCTTAATAGTGACTTGTAATATACGTGTAGAATGCACGGGAAGTCTGCATTAGGTTGAGGCGATGATCTGCAGTGACAAGGTGATCATGGTCTACGTTGTTAGCGAAGATTAATAGACTTGTGCCATGATGTGTATGTGGTCCGCGAAATGAAAGCTGCTTCATCAGTGAAGTATTGTTAACGTATGATGAACCGCTAAAAATGGAATGGGGCTCGTGTCAAAGCAAAACGATACGTAAACCAAACCTTTTCGAGTTTGAAAACAGCATTTTTTTATTTTCAACTTTGAGTAACACATACCGTTGAATTAACCTGAAATAGTTGAAGTGGTATCAAAAGTGGAGTTAGTTGTTTAAAATCCGTTAAATCACAACACTACAGTTTTAATTTCACATACGGATGGTTTGTATACATATGGCTGTTATTTGGGCTCATAGGTTGAGGTCCTGACAAGTCGGAATATAATATTATCTTGTGCAATGCATACTGGTCGTACAGCCGTTTGGTTTGCTTACTACTCAGAATGTGAAACACTGTACACTAAATTAAAATTCCCGAGATATGATAGTGACTGACGAACGGACAGTAATGGCTCTCTGCATCGATCTGTGCAGGTATGGAATGTTTATCGATGCAACTTTAAGTGAATCAGTACGATACACTGAATCCAGTCGTTTGATATCATCCGTGTTAAACGCAATATTAGATGAGTATTATGTGCACCTAGGTTGAAGATATCCGTCGGACTTGCAAAGTAACAGGTTACCGTGTGTCTGGTATGACGTCTTGAGCTCTGATAAGACTGTGAAATCTATAACTGTAGAATACGTTGGTAGTAGCTAAACCACTGCATTCTATCTAGTGAAGAGTAGCACAGAACATACCCCTGCAGGGATAATTAACATTACCTAGACATTTATTTCTTTGTTGTGAAGCTGAAAACTAATAACCTTGTTGGTTGCGTAATATATGATATCGCAAACCTAAAGCTCCTGAGACATAGCGGGGACCTCCTTACCGAAATGTTGTAAGCTTTCTTAGTTTTTACATTTATCACTATGTTCGAAATTTGTGTTTTGCTTCACTATCTCTAGTGATAAGTGCATACATAATCGTCCACCAGAGGTGTCCCATGGCAACTGTGGTTCAGTCTATCCTCAAAAGCTACGGTGAGACGATGTAACAGCATGTCAAAAGGAAGATGAGCCATACTATGTAACATTAGGGACGATGCGGATTCGAGCACATCATTGGCTGATACATGCCACTTTTTCTATAGTCAAAGATTTAAATGACCGTAACGTTTTCAACCTGATCAGGAACATTCATAGACTTTGCCGACAGATTACTCCCGGCCGCTATTACCAGTTCTTATCGGTTAGTGGTCTTGCCGGGTACTGCTTGGTGTGGTGAACATTCAGATGATATAATAAGTGAGCGAGTCTTCTTCGCATAGTATGCGTTTCTGTCAATTTACCAAATGACTTCATATTCAAGGAATCTCTAATTACGCCATAACGAACGGTCAGGTTGTTCACACAACCCCTTTGCGTCAGGTGAAACAGATGATAGAGGAGATGATAGTCATCCCCAGGAAGTCCTTTTACACACTCGTTAGGAAAAAGCGAAGTATCTGAGCAATCGAGCGTAACTGAATGTACGTGGATATAGTGCACGGTTCATTTCAGCAATCAGACGGTACCGTTTCGATGATACAGAGGCAAACTACCAATTTTTTCTTTATTTTTGCTGATATCCTCTTACATATATGTAGTAACTGGTAATGATGTGATTTTAAACAACCAGGTGAAACGGGTTGTTGTGTCAGGCTTGTCTGTGTACAAAACATAGGTAGGTAAGACAGAAATTAGTTTCGTATCAGTGTGTTGCTCCTTGAGGGCTCTGTGCAGTGAAAAACCTAAAACAAGAGCGCTTACAAACTAGATATTGCCATTAACCTTGGAATAATAATCGTAGTGAGGAGTGATTCTGGGTTTTAATCAACACTTCACACCCACCTACTCTCAATAAAACTGTTAACCCAGGAGTCTGAAGTGGGCAAATCTATTTATCTGTAACATCAGTCGTCGATTCTAATTTCAAAAGACATGTACGAGGAAGTAACTGGATAGTGGTGTACATAATTAGTGAGCGATATCCGTATCCAGAATAGCCTGTATCACTGACCGGAAGCAAAGAACGCCCATGCACGCCTATCAGCTAGAGTTACCTGCACTAGAACATCTTTGGTTTAACCCATAAACACCGTATCCACTGTGCACGCGAATGAATAAGACCCCGAAGCATATGAGCAGAGGTCCCTGCAGTACATCCAGATCGGGATGATTGACTAGACTTTGAATACGAGTCAAACTTAATACTTTCGTGACACAATTTGTTTGGAACCACGTAGCATATGTCGACCGGATACTATCAGACTGCACAAACCCTCACAAGCAATCGAGCTCGGGCCAGTATTCATGTGATTGAGAAAAGGTCGTCGTCACCAGTGGAATAAGTGATACCTCAGATTTTGAATTCCCAGCGCTCGAAAACACCAGTGGACACTTCGGTAGTAATAGTTAGCCCGTGAGGAAAGTGTGAAAGTATGAGGATAACGCAACGCTAGATAACAAAATGTACAGTGGAGACAAAATGGAAAGTTTGAGTATATGTTGATGTGCTGTTGCAATTTTGCAGAATAAAAACAAAAGGAATTCAACTATGGCAAAGCAGCAGAAAACCTTCAAAACAAAGCCGGAGAAGAATGTAGAACAGATGGGCAACTTGCGCTTGCAACTCTGCAAGTATAAATGATTTACCGGACGACTGAGGTCCTTGGTATTCGATTTCAAAAGAAACGAACCAACTCAATTAGCTGTACGCGTCACACTAGCGTTCTCTTCGCCTATATTTCACTGTGGAAAAGTGATCAGCCTCCTCACCGCCGCATTCGTCATAACGCCAACCCTTCATGTGAATGAGATCAATTGTGCTGTCATTTCTCTCGCGTACAACGCACTTAAATTTGTGACTTTGGTGTTGTCGCCTATGGAACTTTTCGACCACCATCCGGAAGGCACTCTTTCCTTCATGTATATACTTATACATACTCAGGCTTCTTTGTAAATATACTGACAGCTATGAAGGGAAGAATTAAACCATGGTGAATGAAGAGATTACAAAGAGACGACAAGAGTTTAGAAATGAGGCTTCGGAATCAAGTCTGCAATTCATGGCTTTGTCTTTTCCAACAAAGCGCTGGGTTCTGTCACGGTTTGTGTCAAGTTTAGGCCATGTTTTATTTTGTGAACCCCACACATATGGCCAAGAAACTAGCACAGGGTTCACACTCCCTGGCTAGTTATTTTTAATATCTGATTAGATAATACCTTATCGAAAGTTTGGTGAGTACAGCTAAATTAGAAAAGTTCACAACGACTTAATTCAGTGAGCTCCTGAACATTATTTTGGTTGGTCATTTATCACTGACTGATACAGAGGTGTGCCTTTCCTCCGGGTGTGTGTGGTGCGAGGTAGCTAGTTATCAAGTGTGCCGCCAGAAGACTGATAAAGAGTATCAATAAGCTGCGATCTGATTTGGCAGCTCGGGTCTGAACTGCTTCCCCAATTAACTGGAGGTACTCAAGTAATACGAAATAAGAGTTTTCTCACAAGAGTTTCACACACGCATTACCTGAGTAAGTTCCATTACACATATTGGGCTTATGCCCAGGTGTACAAATTAATGACTTACAAGAAGCTTACCTTCTTCGCAGAGTGCCCCTGAAGGCGTGTATTACCCGTTGTACCTTGCTACAGACAACAACCATACAAAAAGGCGGGCTAGAACAAATGACTGTTTATCTCGGAAAGCAGAAATTGAGAAATACTTTTGGCAGGCACCTGGAAGAAACCCAGCTAAATGTTTGTCGTTGACTAGTTGTCGAAAATGAATGCGCCTACATCACAATGGAAATGACTGAGTGGCTTTTATGAGATGAGTTAAAGGGTGCAACCCCAGAGAATTCTTTTCTCTTCTCCACAATAGCAAATCCAGTGACCTACAATAAGGTTATACGGAGCAGAACTAAGGAACCCGAGAGAGAGAGAGTGTTCAGGTATACATTGATATTTAATGTGAAATTAAACTGCGGCTAGCTAAACCACATATACAGAAATAGACCAACCTTGAAAAACAAACGTCTTTCTAATTGTTATACAGAGGCCCAACTAATATACAAGTTTGTGAATTCAAATATTCGTTCGACACTGATGTAAGGCCCCGTGGGTAGCAGTGCGATATTCTGAATAGGGGCAACAGCAGTATAGTACATGATATAAAAAAATGCGATGTCAATTGCCTACGCAATTTCTCACTTTAAATCGTGGTGCACATGTACATTACAGTTCTCAAGATATCTTCCGATGATACACAATTGTGTGTCACTTCTAATTAACAAGAAGAAGGTTAAAGGGACTGTTGATACGTTTGAACCTACGCTGTTAGCATGATGGACAACTGCCAACAGTTGTTGCACAAGTATCAGCAAAATTTCGTAGCTTTATGTTATTCCTGACAGAAGTTAACATTTCTGCGCACTTTAGAACGAACATGGTTTAGTTTAAAAGGAAAGGCGATAAACTATAAACTGGATGAGATTTAGAAGAAAGAATGTCAGCATTTTCAATACAAACTTGTTTAGTTAGTATATGTGTGCAAGCATAACTAGCAGGCTTGACAACAATAGTGAAGAGTATATCTGAGTCTTGAAAATGGTATTTATCAATTCTCGAAAACGGTTGCACCGATAGCCCTACATAATTAAGACGAATATGTGAGCTTAGGTGAGGATGACTTCAAGACGAGAAGTTAGTGTAATCAGGAATTGAGGCGCTTACTTGAATGTTAAATGATGAATGTGAGCTGTGTAAATGGTAAGGAAGTGTTAACTGGTTGGCTGGCGTATTTCATATAAAACCATGAGTTAGCTAATTGCGACCCATAAGGATAGGGACTGTATATTAGGACCGTCACTAGTGCTTCAGCAGACTGAACGGACAGGCCAAATTCATTCGACAGCAATTACAGAATGTGTCGCTGCTACCAGCATAGGGTTGCACCAACTTACCTAGTGTTACCAACCAGCCGCCTCTGCTTCGGCAATGTCGATCATGAAATGCATCACAGATTGCTATCTTGCTATTTTCGTGTCTTGTGTTCATTGCGGAGACTGCAGTCATCTCATCCTTTTCTCCTGTCGAAATTGAAATAACGTTGCCATTGTCGTTGAAACATTCCAGACATTTCTGATCCTGGTCACTACTGCCTCAATAGCCGACGCCTAAGTTGTTATGTACTGCCTCAGGTGGTAGATTACGGAAGCACTGTAGAAATGGTTGACTGTTGTAAGTTGAAAAGTCGTCCTTGATCCTGAATTCTCCTAATGCCTACCATCAAGCCTCCTCTAATCTCCGGCTAACATAGCATGAAGAGGCTAGCAGCTGTGGACAAAAAACATGTTTCCAACACGTATATGATCCTTACTACACACTTTACCACAGTTCGTAAGTCCTGCATCTACTGTCATGTCATCATCTAATGAAGTAAATCTATTTGACTGCCTCAGGTGTCAGGTCAGTTCTCGGTATAGTCAACACTCAAGTGAAGCCGATTGCATGCGATGGCCCATTTGTGAACTACACTCACTTGTAACAGACGGCCCTTCTGTTTGCTGAGTGCACCAATGTCGAGAAAGCCAAGCAACCTCAGCCAGGTTGCTGGGTCTCTCCAAGCCTGAGTGTTGAAAACGACCAGAAGGGAAAGACAGGCAAAGATCATTAATTGCCGTAGTGCGGCGGGAAGCTGACAGCAAGAATGCTACCTTGTATTATCAATGTGAAATCCAGTAAGACTACAAACAGTAAGGAATGGCACTTGCATTAGACGCAAATAGATGGATGACGCCGTGTGATTTGTTTATCGTGGAGCAATTGGTGTACTCAGAAACAGTTATAACGACGCTCTGCTCATACCTACTTTCTGCTGGTCACCAGATGCATTAGGTATTGTCAGCCTTGGCTTACAGAAACCAACCTTAATCTGCAAGTCTTATCACACTTGGCAAAGTGAATGTGTAGCGGCTTAGTTTCTGTGACATAAGCGTGGTGTGATGTCCCCGTTGTCCGGTGATGCATCGTTCACAACACATATCTGAAGATTACGCAACATGGACAGCGGTAGGACGTACGCTGTTTTCCTAACCTTGCTGGGATGGACTGATGGAGTCTCTATCGTTCACAAGGTTTGAGGATGTAATGTGCTATGTAGAGACATTTTGTACTGCCCGACTTAGTACAGTAGGTAACCGGAGTGTACATTATTATGTGGTGTTTTGTAAGCAGACCCAAAAAGCTGTTAGTAGGTACCGTCTAATCATTCCCATTGCTCTAAATGATCTTTCAGGTGGGTGATGGCCAACTGTACAACCTAGTCAAACCTCAAGCATTTGGACCAGTGTCTCGATTGAAGAAAGACCCCAGTGGAATTAATCCTGTTGCAATGCGATCCATGAGTAAGGTCGATCAGTTTTCGGTCACATTAAGTGAACCGAAATCTCCATGTGTAAGTGACAGATACCTCGGAACAAGTAATTTCGCTGCTGTAACACATCCAAGAAAGTAACCGTTCCAGTGTTTTACGGACCTGTGCATGACCAATATAATGAACTTGAAATGTGATTATTGATCTCCTAAAGTGTCAATGTCACTGTGTTCTCCAACTCGAGCACAGTTAACAACCTAGTAAATTAACCAAAACTGTCCAAAGTGAGTGCACCCACTACTGTTAAATGCAGAGTATTTGCATATTGTCAAGTTGAACACAGTTCTAGATGCTCGACTAAAGGTCGGTTATCTTAAGAGTTGAGGGCGATGTAGGGAAAAATCGTTCAGTCCGAAAGTAGCAAAGTACAGTCGAAAAACCAGGAGAATCAACAGTATATATCTTCTGACGAACCAAGGTGATCCGGTTTTTGAACAATGAGATGTACAAATCGTGAAAAAATGCAGCAATAAATTCAAAATAATGTTCCGTAGTCAACAGTGAGGGTACACAAAGTTGCTTTATGCCACTTCGTAAAATAACTTTGTGCGAAAAATAGTCGACGAAAATTGAGATGTCTTACGTCAATGGAAAAATCATCAGAACATATTTGCACATGAGTTAGAAAATTGGGAAAAAAGGATAGCAGTCTTCCCGCAAGTTGATACTCAAAACGCGACAATTAGCGGTGAGTAGTCGGGGATTTGGTTTATTTTCAAGTTGACCATNAAAAATACCATGGAAGAGTTTGATGGGTCAACTTGGTGACCTGTCGTCATGAGGGGTTCCAAAATCGATGACGTCGAATTTCGAACAGTCGGTTCACCAAGTTGAGGACAGTGTGTTATCACTTGTTTCAACCAATCCTTGGTGCTTACTGATGAGTAGTCGGGGATTCGGTTTATTTTCAAGTTGACCATCACTCACAGTTGATCGCAGCGTTCGCATTCAGACGGACTTTGCAGCCAGCCTCTTTCGAACTTCTATCTGAATGCGGAAGCTGCGATCAAATATGAGTGATGGTCAACTTGAAAATCCGGAATGCGTTCAAAGTGGTCGGAAGATGCAACAGAGCTCACACTCAATGTTCACACTGGACACTCCGATGGCCAACTGTTTATTTTGCTTTTGGGTGGAATCACCCTCGTACACTCGCTCGGAGAGGTAACGCAGGTCACTGACGAAGTAACTGACCCTTCTAGCCGGCTGTTGTCTTTTACCTTGAAACGGTCACCCCCGTTTCGCTAGGAGCATAAACGTGTCAAACAATCGACGGAGTTCTGGATGGAAAACCTCAGAGAGATCGGTTTCTGCTAACTGGCTGTTCAAAAGAAAATCCAGCTCCCCGCCTGACAGAGCACAGAGAGGCGTTTTTATGCCGAACCGAAAAAATTGTTTGGCCTACAGCTTTGCCATGCTCCCTCACAATCGATACGGCATCTCAAAAACAGACTGTTCCGACATCGACAAGAGGTTCCGCAGCCGCCTTCCGGCACAGAAACAGACTTTCAGCCGCCTTCATGAGGTTGATTACTGTCTTTTGCTTCGTGTCGGTTGGGCATTCTTCGCTGGAGTCTTGATCACCCTCCGCTTGCCTTCTTGCTATTATACTGTGATGAACATGACTTATATGCCTCGTCTCCTTTTGTTGTCCAATTTTTTTATTAAGCTAATATTCTGTATAAGTGTAAAACATACGATTAAACAATATACATTCTGTGTTATTGTGTCTGATAGTCTTGTGCACTCCTTATACGTCCAATCCTTATCCTATATAGTTCAACTTTAATTACAACATTTGGCGTCGCGCTTTCACAATGGATCAATTATCTACTAATTGAACGAATCAGCTATTTGCTGATTAAAATGCTTGAGAAGTGGAAGACTATTCGGAGAGGTTTGACATTTGGTTTCTCACAAAATCTGATTTGAACGAGAAGAAAAAATTTGCTTTCTCCCTGCATTTCGTTGCCATGGAAGCTTATGTACTTATCCAAAGCTTGGCTTTCCCGAAGTCACCAATCAATAGTTCTCATCCGGTGCTAAAGAAAGCACTTCTTCGACACTTCAAACCGGGTGATTTCGCAGCATTTGCAAGAGTTAAGTTCAATGTGTTAATCCGGTCAGAATCTCAATCGGTACGTGATTTCGTCTTACAACTGCAA